>OX411745.1:5209099-5481504 GCA_948252205.1 Orthosia incerta | reverse complement strand
ATGTAAAAGAAATAATAATAATCGCGATTAGTTTCATTGGTGAAATCAGCCCTTAAGGTTACACTAGTCGAAAATTCTGCCATACAAACGTAGTCTAGGGGTTATTCTACTGTTTGACGATGTACGTTCAAAATAAAAAGTGATATCAATTTGTCTCATTGTTATCTAACCCTGTATGGAAGCAAAAAAGTAAAAAAAGAAAATATTTGAAAGTTATGAGCGTCGAAAGTTCCACATTTCGACACTAATTTTAACGCATTTTTGGGCGCAAATAAATACCATAAGAAGAAGGAAAATTGCAATACGGCCTCCATACAGGGATAGATTAGTAGTTCAACAATGCAAATAATTTTATTTTGAACAGATAGATTTAGTCGTTTTTTCATGATATCTAGACTGCCAAAGGTCTGTTTATAAAATCTCGCGCGCTCGGTTTCGTCCTAAATCATTATCCATTTCGCTAGAAATTTGCAAAAGTGTGTATTCGTACTACTACTACTAACTAGCTTCCTTCTGCTCATCACAGCATCTATCTCTTCCACACGTGTTGTCGGTTGATATAAAATGCATTTTAACCCCGCGCACAAAATAGTTCGTGCCGTCGACTAGTGTACCCTTAATACTTTACGTAAGCCTATATCTCATCTCTTATCTACATTTAAAAGGTATGTCTCTGTCTAACTGTAATATATGTATCGTTCTCTAGTGGGTAATCCAGTAATATACTAGCTATTGAGTAAGACGGTCGTTTCATTATACCTCGAATACATATTATCTGGCGACGAAAAAAAAAAGTACCCGCGAGTTTATAAAAAAAAAAAAAATGCCAAGTTTTCTCGGAAATTTAGGCGTTTTTGACTATAAAATACAGGAGTGGGAAGTGTTTTATGGTAAATTGACGCAATTTATAAAGTTGAACGACATTAAAGATGCAAACCAAAGTGCTGTTTTGTTGACGCATCTGTCAGACGACTCGTACCGTCTGCTTCGGAACCTGATTCATCCGAAGAAACTCGAAGACGTTACCTACAACGAGCTAGTTCCAGTACTCAATAAACATTTCACGCCAAAAAGGTCGACATTTGCTGATAGGGCAAAATTCTACGAAGCAACAAGATCCGACGGTGAAAGCATCGAGGAGTGGGCAGCACGGCTGCGAGGGCTGGCCGTATACTGTGATTTTGGCACAGAACTGGATACCTTATTGAGGGACCGGTTCGTGCTGGGCTTCAAGACAGGACATGAGCGTGAAAAACTTTTTGAATGTGACTCCAAGACCCTAACACTCGCAAGTGCATTGGAGGTCGCGCAGAAGGCGTCATGCGCAAGACAGGCGCGCGTGGTTGGCGCAGGCGCAGGCGACACCATCAGAGCAGGTGAATTCACAGTGAAGGAGGAACCGGTGTTTTACGTGCGGGCGGGAGCTGACGCCGCAAGGGCCGCGTCACGTCATGCGGGCTCCGCCGCCGGCACGGCCGCCGCGGTTGATGGCAACGGTGGCAACCAAGTGCGTTGTACAGTGTGTGGTATGAAGAACCACATTGCGGCAAAGTGTAGATTTAAGAACTACAAGTGCTTACTATGTGGCCAAAAAGGGCATTTGAAAAAATTATGTGCGGTTAATATGTCAAATATGCATAATATTGTTACGGAGGAAATAGATAAATCTCAAGAGGATTGCAGGGAATGTCAACTTTTTAATTTGAGGTATGTTGACAATAATCCTATAAAAATATCAGTGGTGTTAAACGATATAGAAATGTGTATGGAGTTAGACACAGGTTCAGGCAGTTCAGTTATATCGAAAAGCCTATATTTGCAGCATTTTTCTAGTAGTAAACTGTTAAAGAGCGATTTAAAAATGTGTTTATATAATGGTCACAAAATCACGCCTGTGGGTTATTTTGTTGCAACAGTTACATATTTAAAATCAAGTCAGAATGTCAAAATTTACGTTTTAGAAAATGGTGGACCCCCACTTCTAGGTCGTGATTTCATGACTAAATTCAAAATTTATTTAACTACTAAAAATTATAATATTGGTACTTATAAAAGCCCTGAAGAAGTGCAACGATTCTTGATAGAATTCCAAAGCCTATGGCGAGACGAATTGGGTTGTTTCAATAAGTTCGAAATAGACTTAAAGTTAAAAGAAAGTGCTTCGCCAAAATTTTTCAAACCGCGTACCGTGCCTTTCGCGCTAAAGGACAAAGTTAGCAAAGAACTAGATAGGCTCGTAAGCTTAGGTATACTTATACCGGTCAGTTATGCAGATTACGCAACGCCCATTGTTCCAGTATTGAAGGAAAACGGTAAATTAAAAATTGCTGGTGATTTTTCGTGTACGTTGAACAAAGATTTAGAGATTGATAAGTATCCCTTGCCCCGTATAGAAGAGGTCTTTTCTAACATAGGGGGAGGGGAGCATTATTCAAAAATTGATTTGAGCAATGCGTATAATCAATTTAAAATATCAAAACCGTCTCAAAAACTGTGTACAATTAATACGCACAAAGGCCTGTTTTCTTATACACGGTTGGTCTATGGTCTGGCCTGTGCTCCCGCGATTTTTCAGAGGGCTATGGAGACCTTGTTGGCAGGTATTGAAGGGATTAGCGTTTGGTTGGATGACATCTGTATTACGGGGCCCAGCAAAGAAATACATATGTCTAGATTACGACAAGTTTTAGAAAGATTACAGGATGCCGGGTTACGGCTGCAAAAGGATAAGTGTTGTTTTTTTAACAAAAGCGTTACGTATTTAGGTTATGTCATCGATAGAAACGGTTTAAGAACATGTCCTTCAAAAGTTGAAGCTATCTTAGACGCGCCGGCGCCTACTGACATATTAGGTGTTAAGCGTTTTCTGGGGGTAGTTAATTACTACAGAAATTTTATACCAAACGCTTCGGCTTTATTAAACCCATTACACGAACTACTTCGTAAGGGTGCAGAATGGCAGTGGGGAGAGCGCCAGCAGGCAGCGTTCGAGAGCGTAAAAAGGGAGTTGAGTAGTGATCGCGTACTGGCGCACTTTGACCCAGAGGCGCCGCTGATGTTGACTGTAGACGCCGGGCCCGCCGGCCTCGGCGCTGTTCTCGCGCACCGAGACGCGGACGGCCGCGAGCGACCGATAGCTTTCGCCTCGCGTTCCTTATCAACTAGCGAGAAGAACTACAGTCAAATCCAAAAGGAAGCGACTGCTATTATATTTGGTGTAAAGCATTTCCACCAATACGTGTACGGCCGTAAGGAACCGTTTATACTAAAAACAGATCATAGGCCGTTGTTATCGATTTTTGACAAAAACAAGGGGGTTTCGGTAACAGCCGCGTTACGTCTGCAAAGATATGCCATAATTTTATCCGCTTATAACTATATACCTAAATACATAGATGGTAAAAGTAACGATGTGGCAGATTATTTCTCCCGCGCACCGTTATCAATGTCAGTCAGCGAAGATAAGCCCGATGCTAGTTCTAAGTATTTTCTGTTTATGGAAGAGAGTGTAGAACCGGTATTATTTAATGATTTAAAAAATTCAATCGTTTCCGATAAAGTAGTGAGGACAGTAATTAAGTACATGAACAGTGGCTGGCCTAGAAAAATTAAATGCAAAAATATTTTACCATATTTTCAATGCAAGGGGGATTTAGAAGTGATCAATGGTTGTTTGTTTCGCGGACACAGAATAGTAATTCCGGCTGTGTTTAGAGAAAGGATGCTAAAGGAATTACATTCCGGGCATTTCGGGGTAGTGAAAACAAAGAGTGCGGCTCGTAGTAGGATGTGGTGGCCCGGGATTGACGGTGATATAGAACGATGGGTGGGCGCGTGCGGCGCGTGCTCAGCCGTGCGCTGCGCGCCGCCCGCGGCCCCCCCCGCGCCCTGGCCGCGCCCGGCAACACCATGGCACCGCATTCATATTGACTACATGTCTATAGGTCAGGCTGTTTACCTAATTGTAGTAGATGCGTACTCAAAATGGCTGGAATGCATCTATATGGATCGTAGTACTTCAACCAGTGCGCTTATTTTAAAGTTAAAGGAATTATTTTCTCGCTTTGGCTTACCTAATGTTATAGTATCTGATAACGATGTGAAAATTAAATCTGCAGAGTTTATTAAATTTTGTCGTATGAACGGTATAGAATACCTGACGTCACCTATCTATCACCCAGCTAGTAACGGCCAAGCAGAAAACTCCGTAAAAACTTGTAAAAAAATGATAAAATGCATACTTTCAGATAAACAATTGTGCCAAAACAGTACTGTAGATCAATTGCAAGGATTTCTGTTTAATTATAGGAATACAGTTCATTGTGCTACCAGTTCGACACCGGCTATGTTGATGTTAGGCCGTAATTTGAGGTGCAGGTTGGACCTCGTCCTACCACAAAGAAAAAACATTATAGATGAAAATAACGAAGCAGCGTCATTACCACGTAATCGATGTTTTAAAATAGGTGACACTGTTTGGGCAAAATGGTTTATAGCAAGAAAAAGCATTTGGAGCGCAGCAATTGTAAAAAAATCAATGGGGTCAAGAATGTTTGAAATTTATTTTAAAGATTATAATTGTTACTGTTACAGACATATCGATCAAATGAGAAAGTTAATAAGTAAAGATGGTATGAAAAATAGTGACGCTGGTAAAACCAACGGAATAGGTAGCCCATTGTTGCTCGGACCGAGCGTTTCACCAGCGCCACCGCTGCAGAATACGCCCCCTCCACTCGGTCAGAGCCAAGCACGACCCGTAATGCCAACGCCGGTATTAAATTCACCGCCTTCTGTTTTGGCCACTGACGTGGGCGGGGAGGAGGTGCCGGTCTTGACTGATAGTGAGGAGAGGATAGTGTCGGCAATGGATGATAATGGGGTAATGACACAGAGAGAGGATGATAATGAGGAGTGGGCAGAGGCATCCGAAAGTGTCAGTAATAATTCAGAACCCGCTGAGGTTGTCGTTAGTCCCAATGTTGAACCTAGCTCTAGTTCTGAGAAAGTTCCCTTGATTGGACGCGCCCAAAGGTCACGTAAACCTGTTAATTATAAGCAATATTTCTAAGTTAATTATAAGATCGCTTTGTTAAATGTTTGATTATTGTGCACATATTATACCTATGATTGTCCATTGTTACAGGTTTCCAAATTAATGTTGGAGGGATGTAATATATGTATCGTTCTCTAGTGGGTAATCCAGTAATATACTAGCTATTGAGTAAGACGGTCGTTTCATTATACCTCGAATACATATTACTAACACTATAGGCAGGCGTGATTATATGTTAAGAGGAATAATGCGTAGGTACCTACTTATTAACATGGATAAAAATATACATCACATCACACTAATATTACAAATACGAAAGTTTGTGTGTGTGTGTTTGTATGTTTGTTACATCTTCACGCTCAAACGGCTGGACAGATCTGTCACATTTATGTCGGGAATATGTTCCCTTGGGATAATTTTCGACATTCACGCGGGAGTTGCCGCTAGCAGAAGCTAGTATATTCATATTCTTTATTGTACACAAACAATCATGTACAAAAATACATTAGGACTTATGTACAACTTATGTACAAAGGCGAGCTTAACTCATAATTGGGTTCTCTGACAGCAAACCTCAGTGTCATAGAGAGACTTACACAATTAAGACAGTTAACAAAAGCGCACAACAAAAACTTAAAAACACTTGAAAATTTTAGTTCTTACTAACTAAATAGACTACACAAATACGTGCTTAATATAATACATTCTATATAGTATATAAGTACCTGGGCGACCGAGCTCTGCTCAGGTGGAAATAGCGAAAACGACATTATCTAAAAAAACATTTTTTTTTTACAAAAAATACTACCGACTTCCAAATAAGAAAACTACAAAGTGAACAATAACTTTATTTTTGGAAGTCGCTGCCTTTCGTAGGTACCATTTTTTTGCGTTATGGACACTGACTTCCAAAAACAAAGTTATTTTTCTCTATGTAGTTTTCTTATTTGGAAGTCGGTAGTACTTTTTTGTAAAAAAGTTTTTTTACTTTTCACTTTTTAGTTGTACCTACCTAATAGGCAAGTTGGTTAGTAATTTTCTTATAACGCCAGAATAGATTACCCGAATATCATGAAACTTGAACAAAACCGATCAAATGAGAGATCTGCTTACCCCTTAAGAGTGTAATGGCGTGAAGTTGTGTTATGAAATGGTATAAACAATAAACAGACATGCAATTGCAGCAGTCCCTAAAGATTAGCCGTTATTTATTGAAGAGTTCTGTTGTATATCTTCGAAGTTCTTCATCAGATCTTCACCAAATTAAAATGGGACCAATTTCGGAACATACTCTTTCAAACAAAAAAAAAATTTCAAATCGGTCTACAATTGACGGAGATACCGGTGAAAATAAACAAAAAAAAAAACATACAGTAAGTCGAACATAGAAACCGCCTCCTTTTTCGAAAGTCGATTAAAAATTTAGCTTAGCTAGATCGATTTTCGCTCCCGAAAACCCCTGCATACTAAATTTCATGAAAATCGTTGGCGCCGTTTCCGAGATTCAGATTATATTTTATACATATGTACAAGAATTGCTCGTTCAAAGGTATTAGATATATTAAAATACATAGGTACATATTTATGAGTCCTGTTGTCAGGAAATGTTTCCTAGTTCTTCTCCTGAAGATCTCCGTATGGTTTGAGGAAGATTATTCCAGAGGCGGACAGCACGAACAGTAAAAAACCACCGTAACGAATTGATGAGTGGGGAAGAAAACGAAGGAGAAGAGATGATGAGGAACGGCAAGAAAAAACGAGTAGAAAATACTTATCTGACTATATTTTCAAGTGCATAATAAGAAAACCGAACAAAAAGACATTTTTAACACCCTTGCTCGTACAGCTGATGTAATTCCACCGGTTTTAAATATGTAAAGCGGGTCATAAAAAACGCGTGTGTTACCAAAGCAAATAGTTAAGTTATAGTCCGTACAAATTCCATAACAGTATTATTTTCCATTTCAAATATGGAACTGATCGCCGCCGCACGACTCCAGCTAGTCAGCAGTGCGCTGTTGCTATTCAAATTTCGAACTAATCGCCGCGCGGCGCCAGTCAGTAGGCAGCGCTAGCGCGCTGTTAAAATGGCGGGAAAGCAACAGTGTGCATTCACAGATTGAGTTTATTTAAAATAAAAAAAAAACAGTTTATTCGGTAATTTAAAAACTTGGCTGCATGCTCTAGCGTCTTTGCCAACATTTTCACGCAGCCATACGGCAGAAAATAATCCTCGCGCCATTTTTCTCAAATTTTCTTTTCTTTGTACTTGTTTTGTGAATATCTAAAAATGACAACTTTCAATAATGAAGATGAGCAATATATTACTTCAACTCCACCGGATATACTAACAGAAGCGCGAACCGCATGCGACAGCTTGCTGCCGTCAATATCCAAGGACAGATACATAACCACGTATGAAAATTTTTTGAAGTGGAAAAACATGAAAAATGCCAAGTCATTTTCCGAAAATGTAGTTTTGGCGTATTTTAATGAACTAGCTAGTAAATATAAGCATTGCTCGTTGTGGACAACATATTCTATGCTGAAAAGTACCCTCAAGATGAAAAATGGTGTCGATATTAATTTATATACAAATCTCATTGCATTTTTAAAGAGACGCTCTGATGGTTTTATAAAGAAAAAATCTAAGGTACTGTCATCAAATGACGTCGAAAAGTTTCTAAAAGATGCTCCAGATAGCCAGTACCTGGCAACAAAGGTCAGTTTGCCTCCTTATTTTATGTATTGATCTACCTATTGTACATACATACTCTTGTAACTTAACTAACTGTTTCAATAATTAAAAATGAACAAATTTTTTTTTTTTTTTCTGTTTCCTCGCAAATGTGTTAAAAAACGTCGTGCGATATACGTGCGTATTGGTTATGCTCGGCTCAATTACGCCCTCGCCTTCGGCTCGGGCTGAAATTCCGCCTCGCATGTTATAACCATCTTAACGCACTAATATCGTAATGTACTATTTTATCACAATATGTGATCGCTAAATTATCGTTATAATCGAACAAAAACGTCGATAGAAATGATTAAATCACATTCAATTGGACCGGGTATTTGCATTAATTAGAATAATTTTATATTTTTCGTACCTATAAAAATATCATACAAAGATATTATTGGTGGCAAAATATGAACAAGTTTCTATAAGAACAGGTTTAAAACAAAATACTTGATTCAGTATTATGAATATTTGTAATCTTATGAAGATAAAACTGTCTGGTTAATTATTTGATTTACGATTTATATTACCGAGATACTTTTTTCTTTTTGTTAGTTCAATAATATTCGTAAAACAAGAAACTAGTTGCCTGGAAGAGATCGCGGCATGCGGAAATGGCGGGACCTATGTATGTTTTTAACCGACTTCAAAAAAGAGGAGGTTCTCAATTCGACTGTATTTTTTATGTTTGTAGTAGGTGAACCGATTTTGATGATTCTTTTTTTTATTTGAAATCTGGTGCTTCTCATGTAATCCCATTTAAATTTGATCAAGACGAGTAGTTTTTGAGGTATCCTTAATTATGCGTTTTAAATAATAAGGCACCAAAATTAAAAAGAGAAAAATAAGAAACTTTTCCCTAAAAAATTTAACCGACTTCCAAAACAAAACACTACATAGCGAAAAATAACTTTCTTTTTGGAAGCCGGCGTCGAAAAAACGAAAAAAATTGGTACCAAAGACACCGCAGTACCTATCTTATTATTTTATAATTTTAGGTTAATTATTATTAAACCTACAAACCCTACCTTACATACTGCACGCGGATTTATTAAAAATAACGTTCTTGGTAGCTATTTAAGGCGATATTATACGCCCCAATGTTAACGCAGTACTGTTCATGCGCCCGCTCAATGCCAAAATATCAATATTGAACCTCCTTTTGAACAGTTTTGTTTGTAAAATATTATTTGATTTACATAATATGCTATGTTAGTTATGAAGAAATTCCAGCCATCAATTTTTCTGTTTAAAAATATTTTATTCATCCAAGTCGTTTTGTAGGAGTTTCCAAAAGTTGCGAAAAAATATCGTGTTGTTAATTATTTTTTTGTAGCAAAACTATTAGTTACACGAAAAAACCTTGTGTTAAAAATTAAAGAGTCGTCGGTTGAGACGACTCTTAATATATTAAGTCGTGCAGCCTTGTTGAGTACATGAATCTATAATAAATATATATTTTTTTTCAAACCTTTTTTTTAACCTAGCCGTTACTAAGGAGTATGCTTTAGAAAGTTACCGTTTTACGGCACTAAAGCGTATGTAGGCCCTTAATATAATAATGTTATCCGACTTCAAATTATATGAATGTTCATTGTTACCTCGTGTGTTAATTGGTATCAAATTTTGATGATTTTATAATTTTTGTTAATACGAGTATGTTACATATGCAATGTTGTTAAGATTAAATATTTTATAACAATTATTTTTTAATTATTCCACACTAACACTTTTGCTGCAGATTGTAACTTTTCTCATTATAACGTGGCACGAGTTGCAGAATGAAAATATTATTTATTTTGATTTTCCGCAAGTCGTCCTAAATGGGCCGTAGGCATGTAGGACGAGTTGATGAATTCCTCGTAGCAGTAAATATCTTGTTGAACAGCATGATACAACAAACTAGTAAACGACAAAATTCTACAAGATACGATTCCAGTCCTAGTTAAGTGATTAGTAGATTCTTTACCGTTTACATCAACGAAGTATTTAGATTGCCATCACCGTAATGCGCAATCATGAAGTATCTGCAGCTAATGGCTTTATAATTATGGGTTTTGCTAGTACTTGTTTGAGTAAAAAAAAGAAAGAACAATTGTTTATTCTGCACAAACTAAACGCACAATACAAATTAAAGAGTGGCATTCACTAAAGATACAAATTAGCCAAAAGCCTCGTATTTAAAACGAAAAATTATAAAATAAATGATAATATATAATTTCTCGGAACTTTTAAAATTGCCGATAATTGTCCTCTGGCCCGTATCCTTACTTATTTGGATTAATTCAGCACATTCTTACTTTCATATAAACATATAAAAAAAGAAAAAAAAAGAGTTACTTTATTGTCACATTTCATTTACAATAATACTTACGCAAGGGTCGCGCCTCCCCGAGCAAAACGCCGCGCTAATCGTTTTTGTGCATTTTTTAAGAGCTATCTACTCTTTATTTAAAAATAAATATCAATTAATAAAAATACATTAAATTTCTACATAATATTAATTCTAAAATGGTAGGATACTTTTTTTTTTAAAGAGGTATATGTTTCACTAATCTCCTTCCAACAAAACCCTAAAAATGAGAAATAATTATTGATAGCATGCATCTCCTCGTGAAGTGTTCATTAATAATTTTTTGTGCGAACACTACTTTATTTTTGGCTAGACAATTTGATAACGAACATTTTGTAAGTTTTTTTTTTCAAAAGACCTGTATTCCATTTTATATAGATTTTATTCTAAAATCAGGGCGTATTCACTGCTGTAATTCATGTGACAGTGCCGCTAGGCCAATAGGAATGCTCATATCTCATGCTGATTTTTTTGGTCAGGGTACGGCCTTAAGTTTATCATATATCTGTGCTAGGAGGCTCCGCTCTTCATAACTTACAAAGTGAGAATGAACAAGGCTTGTAACAAAACAGAAACAAAAAACCGGCCAAGTGCGAGTCAAACTCGCGCCCGAAGGGTTACGTAGCATTATCGCAAAAACGGAAAAAAAATCACGTTTGTTGTATGGGAGCCCCACTTAAATATTTTTTAATCTGTTTCTAGTATTTGTTGTTATAGCGGCAGATGATATCTGTGAAAATTGCAACTGTATAGCTATCACAGTTCATGAGATACAGCCTGGTGACAGACAGACAGACGGACAGTGGACTCCTGGTGGGTACGGAACCCTAAAATTAACTTTCAATAAAATTAAAATAATACAAAAATCTGTAAGTTGTGTGGGTGTGTTTAAGTCTCGCTTCTATAGATTCTCGCCCGCTGTTTTTTTCTGAATAATTTATTTGTGAGATCCATGACAGTTGAATCTCTCCGTCGAGCGTTATTACCCCGCCGCTATTCTTGTGTTCGCCACTGTTGATTCTGGCATCCAGAGCGTGGCCTTTCCCAAAAAAAGTCAGAAATCACTTGCTTCGTAGCTGTTATCATCCATCATATAAAATTTATCCTTTTGCTATGGTCTGTCTGTTTTCTTTCACATGTCTCTTTTCTTACCTTATCCATGGACATTCATAGGACATTCTTACTCTTCAGTTTTTCTGAGTAACCTCGGAGCAGTGGTGGCCTAGTGGTAACGGTCGCGACTTACAAGTTGTCGGTTGTGAGGTCGAACCCACCACCAACTACTGCTCTCAAAACGGTGAAGGAAACCAAAAATTCGAAGACATGTGACATCCACTAACCCGCACTGGACCTGCGTGGTGGATTACGGCCCATGCCCACTCTTAGAGAGAAAGTCTACACGCACAACGGACCACATTGGAGTCTAACTGCGGAAAAGGGGTCCATATATCCCATCCTAAGTATCCTCTCTTGCGTAAGTGTGGTTATCTAACTATGTCAACTTGCGACCATTAACCTATAAAAACGGATACTTTCCTTCCAAACTACCAAGAAGCAATGAGGATAAAAACAGCTTCATTCACAAAAGTTCCATCATTAACAATTATTTTCAAAATAAGTAGACCACGGTGACCATGACCCAAAACCCTTTGAGGATAAACACGAAAAGTTGACGCGCCAAAAATGAATCAGCCATCTTTGATTCTGCGAACTCGATACACTACTTTTAATTTCGTAGTATTACAAAGTTCCATAGCAATTTGTACTTTGTAAGCCAGGACATAGGGTTTAAAATTGCGTAGTAAAGCTGTTTGTTGCTACAAATTGTTGGAAGAACGTGACGATCGCCAGGCGTATGTTTTCTTTGGTCTATTTCTGGGTTTAAAAATTAAAATAATTGGTTGTATTGTTTTGTGTTAATTGAGTGTGTCTTAGTTTCAGCACGAAATAATTGTCGTTTGGACACTGCTGGGGTTTTCCTACAACAGTCCGAAATATTCTGTGATGTCACAGATAATATAATACTAGCATACGGATGCCTCATCCCATACAAAGAAACCGTGCCGACGTAACTAGCGTTTTTCATCCGATTATTTTTTGTAAATCGATCGCGTTCGGTTCCTTTCCACGGCGATAGATAGATCACCATCTATATCCGTGAAACGGAACCGAACCCGATCGATGTACAAAAAATAATCAGTATAATCAGTACAGTACGTCGGCACGGCTTCTTTGTATGGGACGAGACATCTGTATGCTAGTATTATATTATCTGTGGTGATGTATTCTGTCAAATGAATCATAGCTTTCGTTACTTAAAATTCGACACACTTCAACTTCAATGTCCATCTTTGGGATTCCATGTTTACGTCATGTTATCGACCGGTGAATTTTATGAGTCAGCAGACGTAGCAAAAATGAAAACCATAAATTTTGCTATGTCTTACGAAATGAAGCTGATTGATTTATTTTTGGCAGCGTGTCATTGAGATCTAACATAATTATACTCATCCGTAATTTAAATTCTTATGTTGTATAGCATCCCAGTGGTATCGGTCGCGACTTAGAAGTTGTAGGTAATGGGTTCGAGCCCAGGCAGGCGCTTTACTTTGTGTAAATTATTTCATCACCACTGCTCTCAAAACCGGCATGTCCTAGAACCAAAATTCGAAGACATGTAACATCCACCAACACGCACTGGGCCCGCGTGGTGGATTATGGTCCATTCCCTCTCGCAGAGAGGAGGCCTGTGTCCCAGCAGTGGGAACATTAATAGGCTGATGATGTGATGTGTGTTGTATAGCAGCATAAGAATTTAAATCGAGCAGAATGTTGTGATAGACAGACAAAAAGTGATCTAATAAAGGCGTCATCAAAAGACTGAAGATCTAATTTTCCTCACTTCAAAAATAGAATACCAAATAAAATCCTGCTTTCCATTTTCAAATCATGGTATCCTTAGTGACAGAGCTACATTGGCTGCAAACAATATCCCTTGAATGCCCATGATTGCGTTCTCGAATGTGTGTCAAGACCACGCGTCCTGACCACTTGCCCATAAGTCATATTCCTCCGTAATAATCATGCAAGGGTTTTCTCAGAAATGCCGTACGAATGACTTACTACTTATAACCGTTAATTACAGGCGTCTATGTTTGTTAGTAATAAGTAGTATTTTATGATTATTGAAGACAAAGTCGGTTTATTAATGTGTCGTAACTCTGTGTGTGATATGACTTTATGAGGGAACTTCATGACTCATAAAGTTCCCATTCCCTCAATCTGTGAAAATTTCAATTGTCTAGCTATCACGGTTTATGAGATAAAGCCTGGTGACAGACAGACAGACAGAGGGACCGCGGAGTCTTAGTACTAGGGTCCCGTGTTTACCCTCTGGTTACGGAACCCTAAAAAGTATGGAATAAAATAATATTTCGTGCAGATGTCGACCCAAAATGGTAAATTATTTTTCAGTCCACCAATCAACCTTCAGTGTAACAAAGACTACTTAGAGAGAAATTAGTGGAAAAACTGGCCAAGTGCGTGTCGGACTTCGCACATTTAGGGTTACGTACCAAATGTAGAATATATTGGTATTTGTTAGTAAAATATAAGAAAGAAAACTTTTTTCCAAAAAATACTACCGACTTCCAAATAAGAAAACTACAAAGTGAAAAATAACTTTATTTTTGGAAGTCGGTGTCTTTCGTATGTACGATTTTTTTGCGTTATGGACACCGACTTCCAAAAAAAAAGTTATTTTTCACTTTGTAGTTTTCTTATTTGGAAGTCGGTAGAATTTTTTTGCAAAAAAGTTTTTTTATTTTTCACTTTTTAGTTTGCCAGAATAGATTACCCGAATATCATGAAACTGAACATAACCGGTGAAATGAGAGTGTACCAAGGTGAACTATAACATCTGCGTACCCCTTTAGAGCGTACTGGCGTGATGTTATGTTATGAAATGGTATAAACAATATACAGACATGCGGTTGCAGCAGTCCCGACAGATTTACCGTTATTTATTGAAGAGTTCTGTTGTATATCTCCGAAGTTATTCATCAGAACTTCACCAAATTAAAATGGGACCAATTTCGGAACATACTCTTTTAAACAAAAAAAGAATTTTCAAAATCGGTCCACAATAGGGAACTATCCGCAAAGCTGCGCTCAGATGGCGCCACAGGTTTCTGCGTAAACAAACTAGAGAAGGGCGTTTCCGGTTTTTTGCGCAAACGGTTATGTATGTGTTTTCATATCGATATCGAAAACGGTTTTCAGATATCGATATCAGTAGTACAGTTTGCAAAAGTTAAAATGTTATTTAGATGAGCAAACTAACAACGAACACGAAATAATACTTAGAAAGATAGGTAGCGCATATGGTTCCTAACGTTTGTGAAGTTTGCGTTTTGTTCGTAGTTCGTACGTTTTCGCATTGTTACGGTTTTAAGTTTTGAATTATTCGTTTTCACACGCTAGTAAGGTCTTTATTAGATACAGCTTTTGTAATATCGGTTATTTTGATATCGATATCGATATGATATGATATCTAACACATATCCGATATAAGTTACGTTTAGATATATCGGACACATCCCTAAAAAAAAACAAACTGTCAAAGTCCAGCGACAAAATTTCGCAGTTCATGTATAAAAAAATAATAAAACAAATAGTGAAAGAAAAATGAAGCTAACTAACTTCCCCAATATTATTATTTGGTTTTTGAATACAAGTTATCTTAAAAACAGTTAAAAAGGTAACCACAAACAGTAGTAGACGCCATGTTGTTATGTTTTTGTTTACTCCGAGCCATCAAGCGCCATCTGGCGGGAGCAATTGGCAGTAATGTTCCCTATTGACGGAGTAATCGGTGAACACAGACAAAAAAAAAACATACATGAAGTCGAACATAGAAACTCCTCCTTTTTGGTAAGTCGGTTAAAAATAAACACTATCACCAAATTAAAATGTCAAAAATCAATGGGAAAAATGGTCAATGGGAAGTTAAAAATTTCTCCGGGTCAAAATTTTGTGATAGACGACGGACAGACAGACGGACACGTGAATCACAGAAATAGGTCTCCGTTCGGGTACGGAACCCTAAAAATGGCTAAACAGAATACAAATAAATTGTACAGGTTCTATTTACCAAACAGCAGATATCGATAAAGACACATTAATAGAGACATTTTATTAAATTAATGCCTTTTTGTCGCCGCTATAAACTATGAGTGTTATTATGACACTGGCCATTTATAAGGATTTATCTATACCAATTTTATAAAGAGGAAAGATTTTGTTTGTTTGTACCGAATAAGCTCCGAAACTACTGGACTGATTTAAAAAATTCTTTCACCAATAGAAAGCCACATTATTCCTGAGTGACATAGGCTATTTTTTTGACGTGACAGCGTCTAATAAATCGATGGACGCCGGCTGCACGTACGAAAAAGGATGACTCAATGTAAAGTTACGCTCAATGTAACGTTACGCTCATTGTAACGTTATAATTGTAACGTTACAATGACGTTAGTTGTATCGTTATGTTTGTGACGTTGTCACGTTAAACTATCGTCCGTAAACCGACTTTACAGACAACCAATTTTTTTTGATCCCGAAAACGGGTCCTGTGGGGTGGTCCACGTGAGCGAAGCCGCGCGGAACAGCTAGTACTAAATAACACTGTATCGTTATCATTTACTAGGCCCCGCGGCTTCGCTCCCGCCAACTGGCTATCTATCTACCTACACTACCTACCCTACCTACCCTATCTACCCTACAGACAAACAAACTCTTCAGCTTTATAATATTATTAGTAAAAATGTTTATTAAACTGCTTCGAAAATGAACAAATTTGATCTCCATAAAAAAGGTTATAGTGAGTCACTCTTAAAAGATAGACATAATTATGCTGACGCGAACTTTTAAAGAGGAACAATTCCATCATACATGATATTTGCGTAACTTAAACCGTTTACGCAGCGCACGCAACGCAAGCTCTCAAAAAGGAATATTTTTGCCCGTTTTTGCAACATTTTTCATTTATGCACCGCTCCTGTTGGTTGTAGCGTGATGGTATTTAGCCTATAACCTTCCTCGATAAATGGACTATCCAACACCAGCGGCCCAAATTATTCGGCCCAATCAAATTATTATCGGCCCCCGTGCCTCCCCCCTTAAATCCGCCCTTGATCAGAATGTCGACAGCCGCAAAACGTGTAGAAAACTATGTCACAAAATTAACATAAACTCTACAAACTTACCCTAATCTTAAAACGTCGTGGTTTTCCTTACACGAATAGGCAACACAGCTTCATATGCATAGCCCCAATATATCCAAGAGATTATTACCTTAGACTTCTCATAATTTACGGTCTAAAATACCGTGACGATTATTGACTTTGTGGTGGTTCTGTGTGAATTAAATAGTTCGTCAATTACGCCCGTAATCAGTGAACGATTATGTTCAAGAGCTGTTATTACTGTAATTCAATACATCGTTATGACCATCTTATAACGGTATCGTGGACTCGTGGTGTATTTCTAGCATTCACTTGTTGTATGTAATTATGGCTTTGACATTGTATTGTTTAAGAAATTCTTAGATTCTATTTTAGATTTCTACCTAGGCATCGAATATTATAAAGCTGAAGAGTTTGTTTGTTTGAACGCGCTTATCTCAGGCACTACTGGTTGGAATTGAAAAAATCTTTTTGTGTTGGATAGTCCATGTATCGAGGAAGGTTATAGGCTATATAACATCACGCTACAACCAATAGGAGCGGACCATAAATGAATAATATTGAAAAAACGGGCAAAGATATTCATTTTTGAGAGCATCCGTTCCGTGCGTTGCGTAAACGGTTTAAGTTATGCAACAATAATTTGTGGGTAGGGTAGATGGGTAGGTAGGTAGCCAGTTGACGGGAGCGAAGTACTAGATATAATCCAAGACTTATGATTTCTAAGGCACTTGTTCCACCGCCGACGAGAAAGAGATAAGCTATCTACTATTTTCTCGCTGAAGAAACGTACAAAAGATATAGATGCCGTGTCCATAAAAGAGACACATGTTATATAAATAATTGATTGCTGGCTGTTTATACTGCCGGCGAGAACTCTCTCATCACTAGTTTGTCGCGGCGACAAGAACTAACAAAAATAATACTCGCTCAGCGATGCTCGCTTGAGGGTCAGAAGTTCAGAACTCGAGCTGAGAGGCCACGTCCAGTTGTAATTTCTAGCGCGTGCAGGTTTGCGCAATACTGGCCGCCCCGAGCGAGTGCCCATCGCACAAGAACACTCGCTAATAGCCGACTAAACTATCGGAACTACACACTCGCTTCTCGCTGCTCGCCAACTCGTATCTAATTCTCAGTCATGTAGATATTCCTCACTATTTTTAACGGACACAAATTAATGTTATTTAAGTGTACATAAATACGTCACCTTGTAGTATAAAACTGATTTTCATCCGTCACCTCACACATCAGGTACCTACAGTTGAGAACCAGCGTCAGGCACTAGTTGTCTGGCATTTTTGCTGAAGTGGGCCTTTTTGGCGCAGCCGTGAGGCACACTTTCCTGCTAACTTCTTACGTCAGACTTTACACTTGTTTTATTTATTTGTATTTTATCTGATGTATGTTGTGTGTCTTTGAGGAGCTCGTGGCTAAATAATAACAGCCGCTCGGGTCGATCATCAAGGTTAAGCAACGCTTGACGAGGTCGGTCCGTGGATGGGTGACCATTTCAACATACCGAGTTTCCTCCGTGCCTCGGAAAGCACGTTAAGCCGTTGGTCCCGGCTGTCATTTGAAGATCTTTGACAGTCGTTACGGGTAGTCAGAAGCTTGAGATCTGACACCAGTCTTGCCAAGGGGTACCGTGTTACCCAGTTACTGGGTTGTGGAGGTCAGATAGGCAGTCACTCCATGTAAAACACTGGTACTTAGCTGAATCCGGTAAGACTGGAAGCCGACCCCAATATAGTTGGGAAAAGGCTAGGCAGATGATGTATGTTGTGTGTCTTTTAGTCTGTGCTAAATAAATGTATGTCGCATCAAGGCTGGCCGATAGATGGAAACCATCGGGAAGTCAGGATGGATTCCCTTAGGTTAAGACATCGTGTGTGGACAGGTCGGTGGGTATAATCGTGCAAATGAAATCACATAAGTTATTCGATACACTGGGTTTATTCAAATAGACACAAGTTAGATTCTTGCTTACTAATATTACGGATCGACACTGATTCTACGACGTCTTAGCTCTACGGCTGTCAGTACTCAACTGCTCTATTTCGCACAATGCAAGTGCTTATAAAAGCGCGCCAATGCGTAGTTGCTCTTGATTCCCGCTAGGGGCGTGCTTGTGATTTGTTTTGACGTCCGTACTATTGACTAAACCCGACATGTATTTTCTTTCTTTCAATACCTAGCTCTACTCACTTCTCGCTGATCGACGCCGGTGAGACAAGTGCCTTAGGCACTAATAAATCGTAAGATAAAATTCTCTCTGGTCTTGTCGGATTGCTGTCCCAAGGTACTATGAGATTGAACGGACAGAGAGTGCACCTGTGTTTGCGCACACACTTCTTGTGCATTATTATATCTCCTACACCGATTGCTTAGCCAGTCTCCACTGAGATTGGCCACCGCGCCGAGATCGAAATTCATTTGACTGTGACGCGCTTTTAATTACATCGATATTGAACATCAAACACATGCACGTAAACGGCTCTACTAGAAATAGTAATTAAATGATGTTTAATGATGCTTCTGATTTTTTACGTAGACACCTATAAGTTAAACTGTCCTAATAGCGAGGGAAAGGCCTTAGTTGAAACCTCAACTGCTTTTAGGTCAGATGCGTTATGCTTCTCGCAATCTGCGTGCATGTATGAACGCAAACGAAAACAGGAGGGTATCAAGCCGCTGGCTTATTACGTATCTTTTGCAAGAGCAAAACGATAGCGAAACGCTTTATGTTGTAAAAGTCGGTATTACCTACAGTGTAGGTATGGTAGGTCCTACACAATCGTTTGCTAATCGCTCGCTGTTTGTCAAATGCACTTATTTAAAAACAAACCGCCAACAACTCTAAAACTTCTGTATGGAAGAGCAATTATTGCGCAAAAATCGCTATCGTTTTGCTCTTACAAAAGATACGTAATAAGCCTGCGGGGCGGGCGTTCTATAGTTTTTAACCGACTTCAAAAAGGAGGAGGTTATCAATTTGACTGTATTTTTTTATGTTTCAACTCAAAGCTTTTTACTAGGTTAACCGATTTTGAAGATTTTTGTGAAATTATGCTTATTTGACTCTATGGTGCTTATCATTCCCATTCAAAGGGGATTGCCCATTTTGTAAGGGAACTTGGGCCCCTTTGAAAAAATGGTTGTATCTTGATGAATTTGGTTGTATATTGTAGAAAAACACGTTATATTCATAATTAGAAAACATTTTTTATTTATTTTGTGGGGTTCACGAGAAATAACGATGTTTCTGTTCTTGAAATGAACCCTTATTACAATGCAATAAGTTGCATACAAATGTCCAAGTGAAGAAACCTGATCTGTTGTTGTCTGTACATAAAGAGTAAAGGACACGGATGGAAAAAACACAAAATATAAATCCTATTTTTGGATAATATTGAAATCGCAAACACGATACCTCATAAGGGGCTTGTGTATGGGCAATCTCCTTTGGTGAAGATCTGAAGACGAACTTCGGAGATATACAACAGAACTCTTCAATAAACAACGGCAAATCTATCGGGATTGCTGCAATCGCATGTCTGTTTAATGCCGACTGCCAAAAGGGACACTACAAAGTGAAAAATAACTTCATTTTCCGAAGTCGGAGTCAAAAAACAAAGAAACAAAAACAGGAAAACCGCCCGCAACTGTAGTTATTTTTTACATTATAGTATTTTTTTGGAAGTCGGTTGTTTTTTTGCCTACTCCCGTATGGGGAAAAGGTATGAGTTTATTTGCTACCTATATAATAAATGTTGTGATCGATGACTTATGTTATTAATAAGGATATATTTTTAACTTAGGTTAGGTGAACCCCAAAGTTTTTTTGTATCCAGTCATATAATTTTCTTCTAAGAAGATTCATTACACTATCAAAAAGCTGATTTCACGCAGGTACCTTACTCAAGGGACTTTTTGTTTATGTTTTTACACCGTGACTATTAAGTCATCACTACCTCTGAATGACTGATGACCGTAGGCGGATCTTGTGCGCAACATGACTAACGCAGCTCAAGAATTAATACTATTGGCTATTGGTAATGCGGTAACAAAGAAATTGACCGAACTTGGCTATTTTGAATGAGTCAGTATGGTGTTGTATGGGGGAGATGACTGCACCAGAGATAACCATGGCGCCTATGTGATGATGAAGCACATTTATTAGGTTTTTCTCGTTGGTTATACGATCTCGGAACCTGTCCAGCTAGTCCTTCGTCTTATTACCCGGCTGCAAGGAAAGGGTTATGTTTTTCGCGCTTATCTTGTATGTATGTAATATTCTTTATTACCTCGTATCTTTCAAACCACTTGACGGATTTTTACAATTAAGACATCGTTAGATAGGTCTTGGCCGCCCAAGTGTTCTTAGATAGTGCCGTGAAAAAAAAAGAAACATGGCGGATTTTGGGTGCCATATTGTAGGGGTTGCAATTTTTTTTTTTCGAAGCCCATTGAGTGGGGTATCAAAATGAAGGGTTTTAGAGGTGATTACAAAAATATATACCACTTATAATGTTTAAAGTCATTCGAAATAA
The DNA here is from genome assembly GCA_948252205.1 of Orthosia incerta. NCBI lineage: Eukaryota > Metazoa > Arthropoda > Insecta > Lepidoptera > Noctuidae > Orthosia > Orthosia incerta. Next base: position 5,460,560 of record OX411745.1, on the reverse strand, counting down.
AAAGTCTACCTAAACAGTTGTAATTAAAAAAAGTTTATAAAATCAACCGCTTTTTAAGCAGTCGGGTTTTTTGATTTTATCAACTTTTTTTATTCATGGTATGAAGCACCTTAATTATTAGGATAATTTAATATGGAATGAATATTGTTGAATTGTTAAAAATGAAAGGCATTGCCGTAGATTGTATGTTATTCAATTAAATCGCAAAACGCAAGTGTGATCAGTGGTGGGTATCTAGTATCTACCAAAAGATTTCCCAAGAAGAAGATGTCGGTGTTCGTAATGCGGCAACAAAGAAATTGTCCGAACATGGCCTAAGGCTATTAATATTTTGAATGAGTCAATATGGTATTGTATGGGGGAGTGGATAACTGCACCAGACTTAACCATGGCCCCTATGTGATGATGAAGCACCTCAGGGTTTTCCTCGTTTAGGTACCTTTTCGGAACGTGTCCAGTTCGTTCTTAATCTTTTTAATGGTATCTACCTCGCAGGCATTGTCAATGGAGGGTATCCACCAAAGGATTTCCTCAAGAAAAAGAAGCGGCAGGCTTATTACGTATCTTTTGCAAGAACAAAACGATAGCGATCAAACGCTTTATATCATAAAAGTCGGAATTACCTGCAGTGTAGGTATGGTATGTCCTACACAATCGTTTGCTGATCGCTCGCTGTGTGCCAAATGCACTTATTAAAAAAAAAACCGCCAACAACTTTAAAACTTCTGTATGGAAGAGCAATTATTGCGCAAAAATCGCTATCGTTTTGCTCTTGCAAAATATACGTAATAAGCCTGCTGGTATTAATATTGTACCGATGACCGATGAGACATGTTCTTGATTGGAGACCGAGAATCAGTAAACGCAATGTGGGTCTTCCTTAGGCAAGTGGAGCGACGATCTTTGCAGGATGGCTGGAAGCAGCTGGATGAGACTTTTAGAGAATCAAGATTAATACCGTGCGATTGCTGGATGTTACTGTGAGCGAAGCCGCAACCATAAGCTAGTTCGCAGTAAGAAATTAGCCGAACACGGCTTATTGCTATTAATAGTATAAATGAGTCAGTAGTTGTTCATGGGAATGGTCGTGGATGACTGAACAAGAGATATATACATGGCGCCTAAGTGAGGTAGATGAAGCTGTGTGGTTTTCCTTGTTTATTCGGAGTCAGACACGGTCCTTCGTCTCACACCCGGTGTTAAGGCGCAGATACCCCTTAGTAGCTGATTTTAATTTGAGAATCACGTCTAAACGGCTTCGTAATTTTTTGGAAAAATATATGTTACATTAGACTATTTTCTTAATCATTTGATCTATGAAATGCCATCCTACCAGCCCCCTTCTACCATCAGACATCTAGACGCACTGCAAGTTACCATCCTTACCTAGTTGCCATTCCAACAATTCGCACCAAGCGCTTCCAAATATCCTTCATAATGCGCACAGCGAATGAATGGAACTCACTACCTGCGTCTGTGTTTACGAACGCATACAAACCGAATCTCTTCAAAGTTAGAGTGAACAAGCTTCTTCTGGGTAAGCTCACTCCATCGTCGACTCTATCTCTGTCACCTCTGACCTAGACCAGAGCCAAGAGCAAACCCATATCGAGAGGGAAAGAAAGGAATGAGAGGAAAGAGTTGTGAGTAGATACTGGTAGTGTAACGGCTGCTGGTGGAATCGCTGTGCAGCGTGCGCATAGTATTGGTAATACTACTTTTGATTGTTCCTATGAGGCTAGCATAGTCACCCAGAGTGCACTGTAGCCTAAAAAAAAAAATAGATAGAAAAAAAAATCGTAACACATAGTGTAATTAATTTGTGAAGTTATGTCTAACACGGACAAAAAAAGATATTCGCTGTATTCAAACGTCATGATTTATTATGATTCATCTCGATAGTACTCTATCTATTGTAAGGTGTGATAATAATAATTATGTATACGATTATCATATTCATTTGGCAAGGGATTACCTTTGTGGGGAACTAATCTTCCGTGTGCGTGTCTGTAGTGTCTAAACTATGACATAATGTTTTTTTTACGTAGGTTACTTTAGTTTACTATTAATTAAGTACATTGTACTATGGACAGATTGTATTTTAATTATTGTAGACAGTATCATTATCAACATCATTTCAGCCGAAAGACGTCCACTGCTGCAAATAGGACTCCCCCAAGCGTCGCCACACCTGACCGGCAAGCACGGCCTACTGTGATCATTTTTATCACAGCTTGGGCACAAAAACCGTAATAAAATGCGTGAAACAAGCCTATCACAGAGGCCGTGCTCGCCGGTATGATCGCATCCACCGGACTCCTGCAGCCTTGATCAGGAACGTGACCATAAGCTCTTAGCATATATCAAAGACAAAGGTATTTATTTCAATTGGGCCACTAAGCGGCACTTTTGAACGTTAGAAATTAAAACTACAAATAATAAAAATTTATTCTACCGTGCTTTCGGAAAAGTAGCTTGTTATGGAGAAGAACGCACAAGAAAATCCATACTTACTCTTTTAAAAAAATATAAATGTTTTACAATATTAAAGTATATAAATTAATAAATTCATATACGTGAGGACGATGCACCTAGCACTACTATACTGCATATAGGTATAAAGTATTACAAGCACTAACAGGTAAAATCATTCACTTGATAAATAGGAACATGGTTCTCACATACTTACAAAATATTGCATACATAGGTAAATTATCTAAATCAACAATAACGGAACAGTGTGCGAGTAATTTTTTTTTAAACAAACAGAATTAAAAAAATTAAAGCATGCATGTATACAAGTCATATACATCTGTATATGACTTGTATACATCTCCCCTACGCACACTCAAAATAACCTTACTCTAAGAGCTTATGGTCACCCCCCGGCCGTCGCTCCACCTAGAGGAAGGCCTGCCAGCGCTGCGTCTGCCGGTATGCCGTCGCCACTCCAGAACTTTTCGGCTCCAACGGTCATTATGCAGACAGTATAGGGAAAGACTACCTATACAACAGACTGCAGACGAAAGGCTACTTAAGTATTTAGATATGTTGTTGTGTGTCTATGTACCTATAGTAAGTACAAACGGTAGATTTTTAATTAAATAGTTATTTTGTTTTCGTAAAAATAACGTGATAAATGTTTATCTCTTTGAAGAAAAGTCACTAACCCGATGGGTTAACCACGGGAGCCCCACTTAAATGTTTATTTAATTCTGTTTTTAGTATTTGTTGTTATAGCGGCAACAGAAATACATAATCTGTGAAATTTTCAACTGTCTAGCTATCACGGTTCATGAGATACAGCCTGGTGACAGACGGACAGACGGACAGACAGACAGTCAGACGGACCGCGGAGTCATAGTAATAGGGTCCCGTTTTTACCCTTTGGGTACGGAACTCTAAAAAAGATTACACAACAACTTGGGCGGGAAACATCATCAATATTGCTCATACTCACAAAAGGAATTTCTTCCTGTATCGTGCGTTTACCCAGATCAGATTTGTTTCATTTACCATAATATTACTAAAGCTGGATTGGAACATGAATGTTTCTTAAAAACAAAAATACCATTTATTGCAAAACGGCTTTCTCGTGATATGAATCAAGTTCGTAGTGCCAATGATCCATTTATTGCAAAATTGATTCGCTAGAATTAAAACTTATTACTTGCATCGCAAAAACCTGTTGCCGAATTGTTCTTGGAACACAAGATTGGAAACTCCGTATAGTTTGTGATTAAAAATAATTTATAGTTATGACTAAGTTTATAGTTTTATAGCTAGCTGCCATGCTTTTTTCTAGCTCCTCCATAAGACATGAGAAAGATAATTTTTAATATATATGTAGGTACTGTGACAGAGGTTAAGTTTGCATAAGTTTTTAAAGTTAAGATTAGTACTGGCACGAAATGCTTCTGATTTTAAACGGTTGCACATATTTAATGGATCCCTCACAGAGTCACAGTGCTTCAGTGCTCTCTGTACCGACTGGGACCTATCTACATTTAAGTGCAATACTTTGCAGTTGTAAAGAATTAAATCCACCATTCTCAATTCATCAACAATATCGACTTTAAAAACTTGAACATCTTCGTGATTGAATTTAGTTGAGAAAAACATGACATTTTAATCATTTAAATTATTCGTAATTTAACAAGATCACCAAACAAGACACACCCTCGATCGAAAACAACCTGAAACTCGCTCGCAATGACCGATTTCTCCATGACCATCTTCGACAAAAACCAGTTCACAAAAGATCGATAATGGTTTCCTCTTTCGTAAATGGGCCATTATCATTGACCTCTTTGAATAATAAGTTTTTTTATAATAGGTAACAAGATTCGAATTGTTCAACATTACTCTCAAAACGTTGAAGAATACATTGTGATTTGTGAGGAATCTGAGGCTCTAAGTCCAGCAGCCTTATTGTGTAATGAATTCGGCAAGGAAAAGGGCAAATAGTAGGAAAAATCGACCAATCACACGGCGAGATGAAAGATGGGATACGGATTTCCGTCTATGTTCGCCAATTATATTTATTTTATGTCCATTTCTTAAAAATAATATGACCGTCGCGGTCCGTAATGTATACTTTGTCCGATATTTACTTTGTTAAAATTTAAGTACTTACTTATCAAGATTTTTATCAAATATTAATGTGAAAATGTCATAATTGAAGTACCTACTAAATATTTTTAATATTTTTATCAAATATTAATGTGAAAATGTCATAATTGAAGTACCTACCAAAATTTTTAACAAGATTTTTATCAAATATTAATGTGAAAATGTCATAATTGAAGTTGCGCTGCGTGTCGCGGGTTCGATTCCCGCACGGAACAATTATTTGTATGATCTACAAATAGTTGTTCCGGCTCTGGGTTTTTGTGTATGTGAATTTATATGTTTGTAAACGCACCCACGATACAGGAGAAATTCCTAGTGTGGGGCAAAGTTTAAAAAAAAAAAAAAACAAATAAAATCCTACCAAAATGTTTTGCAAGATTTTTATCAAATATTAATGTAAAAATGTCATAGTTGAAGTACCTAGCAAAATTTTTTCAAGATTTTTATCAAATATTAATGTGAAAATGTCATAATTGAAGTACCCTTTTTTTTGTTCACGGGGGGAAACCTTCAAAAGGCGCCTGGACTATTGTGGAAAAGAACAGGGAGTGTGGGCTTTTTACCTCACTAAAACCAGCCCGGTGATCACCATCAGTACGTAGCAAGGCCCAGTGACCTCTCAAAAGACCACCGCGGAGCCTATAATTGAAGTATCTACCAAGATTTTTTTAAATATTAATGTGAAAATGTCATAATTGAAGTATGTACCAAGATTTTTTAAAATATTAATGTGAAAATGTCATAATTGAAGTATCTACCAAGATTTTTTTCAAATATTAATGTGAAAGTGTCATAATTGAAGTATCTACCAAGACTTTTTTTAAATATTGATGTGAAGATGTAATTTTTTTGCCTTACTATCGGTACTATCCGTTGGAAGTTTGGACTAAAGTTGTTGCAGGCAATCATAAGTTCATCGGTAAGTTTACTCCGAAATTGTATTGTAGGTCCATACCAAATAAGTCGGCGGCGGCGCGGGGCGGTCCGGATTCGGACCGCGGTCCGCCATTTGGTGACCTTTGCTCTAGACAAAGGGTCATTCTATCAGCGAAGGAGATGTTCGAAATTCCAAAATTTAAGAGATTAGTTATGTGAAATTTCGATAGTGCTTCACTCTCCCATCAACTTTTGAGGTTTTTTTTCCAATCGCTAGACGCATTCGTTGATATGGTGCTCCCACACTGGTGTTAAAAATGTTTACAAACATAAGTAAACATTTTCTTAACAAACATTTGATCACAATATTCACAATGTTAAGAAAATGTTTTCATTTTAAGTAAACAACACAAAATTGTTAGTTAACAAATTGTAACGAATAAAACAGACGCCTGAACGTAAATCCAAACTGCGAGCCGGTAAACATTTTCCATTAGTGTAGGAACAATCAAAACATCTAACAATTCCTAACATCATTTGTTAAAAAGTATTAGTGATAGAAAATGTTTGTAAACATTTTAAATAGCTTTGTGGGAGCACCAATAGGATGTAACTTGTCCAAAATCTCTGTTTGTCCTCGAACCAAAAATTCAAAGACATGGGTTATCCCTATGTTCTGAGTTGAGGCAATACACGTTTAATGACTGCTTGCATTGACTAGACGAGTGTACTAAAATATGCGCGGTTCTTTCTTCAAAAGACCATCTCAGATACTAAACTGCATTGTCCTTATAATATGATCGACAAATTGCCGTTCGTGGCTCCGCCCGTAGTGGAATTAGTACTTAATAAGTTTAAAAAGGCTGGTATTTAAACGAGCGAAAAAAAATTCAAATTAAAGGTGTAAAAAATACTGAATATGGCTTACTGAAATACTAAGTGGGCGACAAACAGTGGGCGAATACAAATGTTTAAAACAGCGACTTGAAAATATAAGTTTGTCGACAGGGCTCCTTTTTCTGTCTGCAGGGTCTAAAGTAACCTAACATGAAGGAGATGACGGGAGCTAAGTTCGCTCGCTTTGCTCGCTCACTTCAGCTCCCGTCATCCCCTTCGAACCTAACCTATCCGTGTCGGGGTGCCCTAAGTTCCCGAGCTCGCTTCGCTCGCTCTTGGACACGAATAAACCCGAACTCCCGCACTGCACAGTGATGTCGCCTCGATAGTTGTTCAGCTATTTTCAAAATAATAATATTCTAAAATAGAAAAATTAGAAACCCAAATACAATTAAAGTATGTAACAATATTATTACCGCAGCTCACAAAAATCTCCTAAAAGGTATTACTCAAATCGGATAAATAGTTACTTACTTAGTATAATAGTCGCCCATTCTTTCCCGTTTAAAAATATGGCCTTTGTGTTTATAAATAATATACCTTGTGTTTTTCTAATGCATAAGCTGTACGAGTATTACTGTAAATTTTCATCATAGTCGGTTAACTATTCGAGATATCTTATACCCTTTATCTTACATCTTTTTAGAGATGCAGTGGCCATTTGTATTCTTCTTCATTAGTTTCACTTCACCAACAATGAAATCATTTGAAAGTATCATTTGGTGAAGTGGAACTGTTGAAAAAGACCACAGATGGCCACTGGAACTTCTAAATGCTAAGTTTGTCACGGGTATAAAATATCTCGAATAGTTAACCGACTATGATGAAACAAATACCTATAAATAAATGGTACTTATGAAAATGGCACCATCGAACTGATCTGATGATGAAGCCGGAAGGTAGGCACTGGAGCCCTGAAATAAAACAATTAACCTAGTCGTGTTTGGGCTTATTGGAATCCTCGTAAAATGTTCTTTGGCTATAAATGATTATCATGTTAATTGGAGATACCTACCAAAACTAAAAAGAGAAAAATAAAAAACTTTTTAACAAAAATCTAAATCTATTTTTAAAAGTATTTTTTGCTTTGTAGTTTTTTGTTCTGGAAGTCGGTTTGCTTTTTTATTATATACCATTCATCCACAAACCCGCAATGATCACGTTGTGGATACAGCCCGCCCCATTTCACAGAGAAGAGGCCCTTGTCCCTTAAGGTGATATATACACCCCGATGCTAACGCAGTACTGGCCGTGCACCCGCTCGATGCCAAAATATCAAAATTGAACCTCCTTTTGAACAGTTTTGTTTGCAAAATATTATTAGATTTACATATGCTGTGTTAGTTATGAAGAAATACCAGCCATCAATTTTTCTGTGTAAAAATATTTTAAAAAAACCAAGTCGTTTTGGAGGAGTTTCCAAAAGTTGCGAAAATTATCGTGTTGTTAATATTTTTTTTAAAGCAAAACTATTAGTTACACGTAAAAACCTTGTGTTCAATATTATGTACAGGATCAGTAATAAAAATATATTTTTTTCAAACCTTTTAACCTAGGCGTTACTAAGGAGTATGCTTTAGAAAGTTGCCGTTTTACGATACTAAAGCGTATGTAGGCCCTTAAGAGAGAACTTCATAAGCAGATTATTATGAAGCTAATCTGTATACCTAAACCATACATAGCAAATCCATGGTATTAATTGTCTTAAAATAGCAATGATCATAATAACTTAGCTGTAACAAAACTTATGCAATCAAACACACGACTGATTGTGTTTTAATTTGTCCTGCGATGTTCATTGAGTACATAATTACCTTATGTGTTTATGGCACCTATTCTTTATTTTTTATATGATTACCTGTTAGATTGGCTGGCCACGTGTATGTGATATTATTTTTCTATTTGATGGTGTTCTAGTGATCTAGCGTTGCATTAGTTGCATCGATTACTTCTTCGTAGTCTGCCAGGTTTTCAAATATTTTGGTATATCTATATGAAAGTTAGATAATCTGACACCAATCATGACAAGGGGTATAATGACACCCAGTTACTGGGTTGTGAAGGACAGATAAGCAGTCGCTTGGTTTAAGATCTTCAGCTACATTCGGTCTAACCAAATGAAGCTGAAGATCTTACACCGAGGGAACTACTGGAAGCCAAACTCAAAATAGTTACCAGTTAATAGTAACTAGTAAATAGATACTAGTTAATAGTTAGTAGTTAGTAGTTACTAGTTAATTGTTACTAGTTACTAGTTAATAGTTACTAGTTAATAGTTACTAGTTAATAGTTACTAGTTAATAGTTACTAGTTAATAGTTACTAGTTAATAGTTACTAGTTAATAGATACTAGACAAGACAAGACAAAGATATTTTATTTCAAGTAGGCTACCAAGCGGCACTTTTGAACGTTAGGTACATTAAAATTTACAAGTTATAAAAGTTGATTCTACCGTGCATTCGGAAAGTAGCTTGTTATGGAGAAGAATGCACAAGAAACTCCATACTTACTCTTTTAAAAAAAATGTTTTTTTACAATATTTAGTTACATAAGTAAATTCATATATGTGAGGACAATGCACCCAGAATAGCACTACACACTATACGACGTACAGGCATAAAGTAATAAAAGTACTCACACATGCACTGTGCAGTTATATAATAGAAGCTAGAAAAAAAGCATTAACATCCGAAGCAGTTAAGTACTAGTTATTAGTTACTAGTTAATAACTAGAAACGGCTAGACACATTTGTTTTTCGGCATTATTGTCGTTTAGTTTGTATCCAGAATGTACTATGGCATGATAAGGGAACATGCATGTAATTTATTTATTTGCTGAATTAAATACTTATATAGTAAACAAATGAGAAAGATTTTTTTTTATATCTTGATCAGAGACAACAAAGTTCAAAGTTAAAAATTAGAAAGAGAATTCAGACGTGCCATCTGACGTCAGATAGCACGACGCCCATACATCTGCCATAGACAACGGTGTTTTCGTAGAAAGGGACAATTATATTTCTTTAAATTGTTATTTCTCGGTAGTTTTTCGATCAATTTTGATTTTGTTTTTACTAGTAGTATTTTATTTTAGTGTTTTATGGATAAACTGGTCAAAAAACAAATTTTATTTGTCATGCATATACCCTAGTTCTTCCGCGTAGTCAACAGCAAGAACTGAGAACAGAACGCTAGAAGCAAGCTTATCTCAGCGTTTCTGTGATAGATAAGTATTGGATAAGGATAATTACCTATTCACATTGCACTTAACAGCAAATCAAAGTAACCGTGGTTCAAATATATATATCATCTCTCAAAAGCCTGTCTACCTGTTGCAGCACACAATATCCTAAGCAAAGGCCGGTTACCAACTCTTGTTGTACTGAAAATAATCCTGACAGTCTGTTTTCCATAGCCTGAACTATAAACAGAACTATAAAGAAAGCGCATTTATTTAATGGCTTGCATTTTTGTGGTCTATGATTCCAGAACAAGGTTTTATTGACCACTCATATCAAAATTAGATGTTTCTATGCAAAACTACGTAGGCTACAACAAAAAGTTTTGGTCCCTTGCCAAAGACCGTCCAGATATTTGCTTTAGCTTTTTTGCTACTGGAGAAATTTATTTTTATTTACAAGGAAGATCCCAGAACCCGCAAATTTTCTTACCAACTTCTACCTGCAAAAAATGTGTGGGATAGTGTTAGTAAGGACTTAGAACGTATGCATAGGTACCTGCTCACTTGGTTGGGCGGCTAATTTACAAGGTGCTAAGAGTACGCAGAAAATTGCTTAATTTTCGTATAGGTGGCGAGCAGCTCTTCGACCAAATAGGCGTTAAATATAATTTAAATACATTCATTCATCATGCATAAAAGTTAGGATACAGATTTTGCTCTGGGATCTTGAACCAGCAGTTTCCGGTTTCATTTGAAGTGTTGAGTGTGGTTTAGATTAATTTAAAATTTATTTTTGATAGGATAGAAAATATGGTTGGTTATACAATTTCTGATTCGAAGACTTCAATTTCTAGTAGGTTGCTAGATTTTGCGCTATTTTTTTCATGGCTGCAGCCTGAGACACGAGAAATAAGCTTAAAATTAAACAATAGTAAAAATAAAACCACGTACGAGACGAAAAAGGCTCCCATCTCAGCATGTGCAGCGATATCCAAAAAAGGAAATAACTCTGCGCTGATATTCTGATAAGGCCCACTGTTGATGCCACGGACATACTTACGGAAACGGAAAATACTATATATTAAGTTTGTGCTCTGATGGCAATAGGCTCGCCATAGCGAAATGTCGTGGTAGCCCAGTGGCTAATACATCGCCTCTTGTGCTTGAGGTCGTGGGTTCAAATCCGGGCAAGTACAAAAGTGACTTTTTCAATAAGTTTATCTTGGACATCACAGGCAACTGCGAAGGAAAACATCGTGAAGAAACCGGGACTTACATAGTTAATGTAAGTCAGAAATAGTCAAGTCAGAGGCCTGTGGGGTTGCCAGAGGCGGCTTAATTAACCCTGACACCATTGCAGAAATGGCCACATACTCACAAGAAACAGAAGAAGAAAGAAGCTACGTATCGCTTCTTTCTTCTTCTGTTTCTTTCTTCTGCTGAACTGCTGAAGGTAAAATGGCTCTGCCTAACCTTAATAATGATGGTAATATTATATACCTATCTGTATAGTATGTAATAATATCTGGTTCCTCATACTAGTTCATCGGCGTTAGTTATGTAGGTAGCTACGTTTTCCTTGTAAGAGCCACAATATTGATTAAAGTGTCAACGAACTTGAATATCATTTCTCAATTATTTATATTCTTAGACTATCCGGTTAGTCTAAATTGGGTGTGCAGAATAATAGCTGTATAATAAATGTTTCCTTTTCAGGGTTCCGTACCCAAAGGGTAAAAACGGGACCCTATTACTAAGACTTCAGTGTCTGTCTGTCACCAGGCTGTATCTCATGAACCGTGATAGCAAGACAGTTGAAATTTTCACAGATGATGAATTTCTGTTACCGCTACGCTATAACAACAAATACTAAAAACAGCCTAAAACAGGATAAAATAATTAACATTAACATTAAAAGCGGAATATTTACCATGTTTACTGTTTGTTGCGAGTGCCCGATATTTCGGTGCTGTTGCAAGACACTACTGTCTACTGTGTCCGTCGTGTGTGTCTGTGTACTGTGTGTCTGTTACTGTTTGTTGCGGGAACTCGCAACCAACAGTAAACATGGTAAATATCCCGCTTTTAATGTTAATGTCAGTGTTAGTGACCATGACAGTTTAAAAACTTAGGATAAAATAAATATTTAAGTGGGGCTCCAATACAACAAACGTGTTTATTTTGCCGTTTTTTTTTCGATAATGGTACCGAACCCTACGTGCACGAGTCCGACTCGCACTTGGCCGGTTTTTGGTATTGTAAAGCTCAACTAAGAAGGTGAAGTCAGAAAGTGGTTTTTGTAAGTTTTTTTATGTTTGTGGCAGCTATGTGACAAATCTTTGATTACTTCATTTTAGCAATTAATATTAAGTAGGTATAATAATTTGGGAAATAATTATTATTTCTACTTTCATGATTGACCCAAGATTAGGTACTTTAAGGTTTGCTCTGGGTAGGTACAGAATAGAAAGCTTCAGAAATGCTTGATCATTTGGACTTGCCCTGATTAGGTGCATTATTTCTTACCAATATAAAACCGTTAATCACTCGCGTAGAAGTTGAGTAATGTCAATTATCGTGATACCTTCCGTGATTCCTGCTTACGTCAGAATTGTCACGATGCGTTGCCTTGTTAGTCATAGACGCATCATACTTGTACCTTATGCGTTAGGATGAACAAAGTCCAAAGCAGCATTTTGATTGATTTGCGCAAATATGACTATGTTTCCGAATTCCGTGTAAAGCTCAAGTGGTTGCCAATTCGCCTTCGCCGGAATGCTCATATTCTTTCTCTTTTGTACAGTGTGCTCTTTACTCTTTCCACCTCTCTTTACCTCAAGGATCGTTTTCAGTTTATCTGCGGTTCCCATACGAAGTCTCTTAGGTCATCAGAAAACTTGCGACTTAAAATGCCTATGCATTCCACTACATTCTTGGATAAATCATTTACTGTCCAGGTTGCTCGTTTGTGGAATGCATTGCCTGACCAAATAAAACAAGCTCAGTCGTTGCTTGTCGTTAAAAAAAAAAAAAAAGAACATTACCTGTCTCTGTGATCCTTTCTTGTTTTAGCTGTATTGTTTTCTTGTTTGTATATTTAGATGTTTGTATGTATTTATGTATCAATTTTTTTTAGTACCTAATTGTACTTAGTAATAATTGTATGATTTGAAATTTGCACCAAGTGCAACCCCATGTCGTGTCCAGGCTATCCCTATCCATTCAAGGTTGCCTGGAAGAGATCGCAGAGCGCAATAAGGTCGCCTGTTGTATATTTGTTTTAATCATAGAAATATAATATATCTATGGTTTTAACTGTATTTTATATTTCTATGAATTGTAATGTTTCTTTTTGCATTGTTTTATCTTGGTGTACAATAAAGTATATATAAATAAATAAAGCAGAGGTTTTAGAGAATGTTCTCTGTCTGTGCAATGGTCATAGGGGTAAATTCCCTGAAGGCTTTGTGTACGATGAGGAGTGCTGGGTTCACGTGCAATGTGCGTTGCGTCAGAAACTCTAAAGGCTTTCTCGTCGTGGTATAGCCTGGAAAACATTTGGGTGCTGCGTATCGCCAGCGAGTACCACGCGGTACGCAACATAGAACAACGAATAAAAGACGACCGACGAAGTAGTAGGGTAATAAGCGGCAAGGTGCTGTACTTGCAATTACGCACTACAAACCAATATTTCCACAAGAAAATGCCTGTGGATTGCCGCGGATTACCGGCTTACCTGCCGGCAACGGTTCAGCGGCGGCCATGGTATCGCTGGATGCTACGTACGGCATAAGTAGATTCCACAGAACAAAAAAAACGGTAGATTCAGTGCCAAGGACAAAAACTATTCTTCATGTTTCAATTAAACGAAGTATCTTCAAGAAGTGTTTCTCTCATCACGCCCCATCTCCTACAAATTTACTCTACAAGTTTTGCAAACTGCCAATTGACTTCACTTAAATGAATTGTGTTATTAGTCACCACTTACGGACGGACTAGACATATTTGTCTAGTCCATCTGAAAGTATGTTTAGGCTAAATTAACGCTTAAAAACATACCTAATATCATGTCGGTATTCTCGAAGGGTTGGGCAAAGTCTGGACTTGTGCCCAGCTGATGGTAATTAGCTCGCCACCACATGGTATTAAATATAAGTGGCGCAATGTAGGTGTGTAGGTGGTGTATGAGGCATAAAAAGCAAGAAGAATATAGCTTTTTTGGTCTAAAGAGCTTTACAAAGATAAGAAGATAACTCATACTAGAGAGACACAGGGTGGTAATTGAGACAACTCTGCTAATGGTGTAGAAAATAATGCCGCACTACCGTTTAAATGCATATTGACAGGTAGCCATCCTGATATCGTGAGGAAGCGTATTCCAGAGAAGAATGGACTGAATATGAAACGAAGAATGAATAAAATCAGAAGGACAAATCAAGAGAAGGTTGTTAGACGAACGCAGATTCCTAGCGTGTGAAGTAGATAGATATTTAAAGTGAGTTATTAGATAAGAAGGAGGAGTAGGAGAGAAAATCGTGGTCAAAGCGTGTATATATCTTCTTTGACGAATGGGCATCCATTTGAGCTGAGATCTACAGCTCGACACATGGTCATATTTCCTTAGGTTGAATATGAACCGGATGCAGTTGTTGTTAGTCAGTTGTCAGTGCATCAACAGTAAATGACAGTAATCGCAAAATTGATGTTAACGAGAAAGAGTTAAGAAAAACAATAATCTACTTATCTCAAAGCGTCAATGGTCTGTCTGTGGGGGCCTTGAAGTATTTCGCCACAAGTTCGAGAGTGTAGCAAGATATCTGTGACCTAAAATAAGTGCTATTTCGCATAAGGATGTAGATGATAATGATCCTATAATTATCACGAGGAATTCCCTCCCCCATTCCTACACCAAAGTCACGTAGATAACTATGTATTTCAAATTAATTCATTATTAGGAAACTCTGTGATGACGATTTTGACATTGACATAAATAGCAATAAACATTTAGCAATAAATTATTATGACGTTGTAATGATTTATTGAACAATTCGTGGGTTTTAGTTATAGTTTGAGTTATGGAATGTTTTTTTTCCTGTACATAGTTAATTTTGTTTTGGGTGTTCTACAAAATTAATTTCTGTTACCACGAATTTGTTTTTCGTTTAAATCTTGGATTACTCTACTGCTCAGCAATATGTTAGACTTAGACTAGATTTTATTGTTTTCAAGACCTTGTGCCTTATCACAAGTAGACCTAATATATCCTTGAAATAATTCTGCTATGAAGAGAAGAACTATTTTGTACTAAAGTTTGTTGAAAATGATATACTTTGAAACTATGTTGAGCAACAATACCTACTTTTGGAAAAAGATTTGTATTTGTATGTCCATCAGATGCTTAGTTGTCCTGTATCTGGCTTTTTGTGTATGTAAGTTTTGATGTTTGTGTTAAGGCGATTTATACGCCCCAATGTAACCGCATTACTGGCCGTGCGCCCGCTCGATGCCAAAATATCAGTATTGAACCTCCTTTTGAACAGTTTTGTTTGCTAAATATTATTTGATTTTCATAGGTATGCTATGTTAGTTATGAAGAAATTCCAGCCACCAATTTTTCTGTGTAAAAATATTTCTAAACATCCAAGTCGTTTTGGAGGAGTATCCAAAAGTAGCGAAAAAATAGCGTGTTATTAATTATTTTTTTAAAGCAAAACTATTTGTTATACAAGAAGATTAAAAATAATATACATGAAATAATAATACATATATATTTTTTTCAAACCTTTTAACCTAGCCGTTACTAAGGAGTATGCTTTAGAAAGTTAACGTTTTACGGCACTAGAGCGGATTTCGGCCCTTAATTGAACCCGCAATACAGGCGGAATTCATAGAGTGAGGAGAAATTGTCGAGCCATTGCTAAGTAATTTCAACAGAAAAAAAATGGATTGAAAAGTTTGTGACAACTTTGCTTTCAGCTTAGGCAAAATAAAAACAAATATTTTCCCTTTCAATCGGGAAATATTTAGAACTATACCTGTTCTCGCCAAACTTCTTTGCCGCCCTGAAATTTGCAATTATTAATTACAATGGCAATGGCAAATAGAAAATCTCATACAAAAACAGCACCGTTTCGTGCCTCGCGCATCCGTTAAACCAACTTCAGGGCGGCCAAGAAGTTTGGCGAGGACTATAGAGATAATGATTGTTTTTTCAGGGAATATCATGACACAAAATATGTCAGTAATCACCTAAACATGACATTGTAATTCGTAGGTAAGCCCCCGAACTGGAAATCAAATAATTCCATTACATGTTCTAATTAACACCGAATTAATATTAATATTCGTCATATTAATGACGTGTTAGACCGACGTGACGATGTGACCTCTGTGACTGGCCTTTGGGAAACACTGCCGGTAGACATAGTACCTATGTATGTGTACATGCATACGTAACATTGTAATAGTAGGTATTAATAGCTATACTGTGAATTATTACTGTGATAAATATATCGTCTAAGTAGGGTGGTGATGATTTTGTTGTTTAGTGGGACAGTCTCGTATTAAAAGAATTGATTATATTTTTTTTTGTTTTTTTTTTTGATAATGCTTTTTTAACCTTTGTTGGATGAATTGTATGCAAGATGATACGACATGAAACGAAGTATCAATTTTTTTTTGATCAATGTCTCTAAGTTCAATCAGAGTGATTGGCTATACTGCTTAACCAGGCGATCCTGTGGAGACTAAACTATAGCCTCCAGTCAGGCAAGAAGTATCTATTGAAATGACGGTAAATATATATGAGGAAAGGGAGAAGAAAAGCTGCGACACCAAATAAATTGGGAAAAGGGCAGAAGGATGAGTTGTATATTTTCACGGTTTTGACATTCAAATCATAGGTGAAATAAACTTGGGTTATGCCATGATTTATTAATACTTTTCCCAGAAATATGATGACCTGGATTAAAGTTGCTAACCAACAACACTCAGGACAACGTCGAACTACGGCTGTGACGTTTAGATCGCAGGTCAAGTATATCTTGGTTTTCCCATGATTAATTTATACTATTTCCTGAAATAGGATGATCTCGTAGCATGTAGCTCTACACAAAGTGGGACTAAGGGCTTCTGAATAATAGGTGAAGTAAACCTGGGTTTACCCAGGATTTATTTATAGTATTCAATGAAAAACGGCTAGACTTTTAGTCACAGTTTCCCGAAATCGTGGCGCTCCTATCGTCACCAGCGCCGCCGTCGATCGCGGCCGTATACATACTCGAGCGCCGAGCATTTCACGCCAGTCAAGCTGTGCTTGCGCACAAAAAGGTTCATTTATAAATCATATTAATTTATTTAATAACGTATTTACGTGTTCGCGTTTTATATTCGATAGTGAGTGCTGTGGTTTAGTGTTGTGACATTTTTATTGAAAAAAATATTTTGTTGAAGGTTTGTATTTTATTTCGATATTTTTTTGTTATTTTATAAGTAGCCATTAAAATAATTTGCGGGGGGTTAGAAAAAAAAAATGATCGAAGTTTTCGCAGCTGCTAACTATTGAACGTAGTTATACGCCTAGATTTCATTATTACTGTCCTAGTCTATTCGAGCAGAACGATCTATTCTAGTATGGTATATAAATACATATGAGTTAATGAACTTTCGGTGAAAAAAAACATCAATACATAAAGTTGAATCATAAATCTTTTGGCTGATAAATAAACTAGACAGAGGCTAGTTATTTATTTGCCACTCCACTATATTTACAACTTTTATAAAGGAAAGTATTTTTTGAAAAAAATAATATGAGATGCTGCCAAATCATCACAAATGTCTTTAGAAATGGTTTTGCAAAAAGTTCATCTCAAAACAAATTGGTATATATTATAAAATACTTTCATCAGGGTATAAAAAGATATGCAACAACAGCATAATTGTGTTTGTGCTGTAACAGCTGTCTTTACATTGTTTACTCTTGGTGTCACGCCTAAAAATACTATCTTTTCAGATAGCGACTATTCAGTCTACAGTCTATCATAGTGAAAACAATTTTTGTTTTTTAAGATTGACATCTCACTTAAACCTTTACATCATTAAAATTAGTATTGAAAATTGTGTGATCTAGCCTGGGACTTAAATGAATAATTGATTCAGTAATAGATGCTGTATTTTAAAATAGCGTCCGTTTCAAAAAGTTATGAGAAAAGTTTGATGGTTCATCTAATTTCAAACTTTAATTCTGTTTGGGAATTTTTAGGTGTCACAGCTAAAAATTCTACATATTCAGATCGTTACAAGAAAATTTGCTCTACGAACTTAAACAGAATCTATTTGACAGTGAAAAATTTGTTCATGAAAATCTATTAATTGGAATACATTTTTAAAGTTCCGAACGAAAATGGTCAACAAATAAATCTTATAATGTGACTTCGTCTGTCTGACATAAAAATGTAACGGCTGCTGATTTCAGAAACCGGAATTTGGAATAGATATAAATAATGCTTATATAGCAAGTTAAAGAAATAAAGAACACCTTATAAAAAAATATTAGTCGATTTTTATATTAGCACTTGACGATGTACATATAGCATTTTCTATTGAAAATCGTCTGATACTTCATCTAGTTGTGAGACTTTAATAATAAATTGATTCTGCTTGTAGATTTTGGTATCGACTCTAGTTACTAATTATGCTGCAGATAGTATATTTTGGGTTAAAAACTTTGTATCCCAATCAACGAGAGATGAAATTGAACCCTCAAAGTCACGACCTTTTTGATAGTTCAAAGTTTTGTTCATTATCGTCATTGTTATCAAACGTATTTCTTCATACAAATGCAATATATGCTGTAGGTAAAGAATCTTCTGTATGTAAAAACCATTATTGAAGATTAATGACCAAGATTCAAGTTATAATTTCAATTAATGCCATAATAGGAAATCGTAAAATTTTATTGAATATATTGTGTTGTTTAATTGGGTTCTCAAGAGCTATTCGCTTAATTAAGGACGTTACCTAAAACTATTAACTTTTTGCTAGTTTTCCTTAAAACGGTTTATAAAAAACGTTGTTAAATTGATTACACTATTTGAACATAATTTATCTAGTAAGGATATTTGAAGCTCATATTCATCGTAAACGAATTAAACGTGTGTTATTTGTGTTAATAATATTATTTTTGCGAAGTTGTTTTACTTATAATATCTAGCTACAATCAAAAGCAAAACATTTTCTATAAATAAAGATTACTCTAAAAGACAAGATGCATAGGTATTTGCAATTAAACTATATTTCTTGATCTTACTTATGTCTTACTCGTGAATGTGTTCTTTATCCATACTTGCATAATTAATTAATAATTATTCATTTGCTATCTTTATTATCATCTTTCACACAATCCTTTCATCTATTCATTGGTCTTTCTTTTTCTAATGTTCTCAAACATAACGACTCTACTCTATTTAGGGATAACCACTTTAATAAAGCTATAAATTTCATGCAGATAAAATGAAGAGTAATTTACTTCAAAACAAACATTGGCTTCGGTGCGACACATTAATGAATTTTAAGTGGCAACTTACATAATTTTACATATTTAATTGTAAATATACATCATTGTTATGACTTTTTTACTATGTTGCACCTATACGGAGGGGCCACAGAAAAATATCATGGCCCAACATAGTATTTTTCTAAGTTTGCCCAAAAATGGTACGCACATGTCAACAGCATTAAGTAACGTACGTTTGAAGTTCAAGGTTAATATTCTTGTTAAAATATTCACTATTTAACATAACTTGTCTACGTTTTGTCTCGTAGAAAAGATAAGATAAACAGAACATAGATAAATAATAATAAATGTCAGAAAAAAAGGTGTATTGCCCAGAAATGTTGAGACTTGTCCTGTCAACAATGATTTTATGGAGTTCCTACAGTAATAAATTTAGAGACGTTATTTTTTATGCAATAAAATATTTAACTGTGTTCTTCAGAAAGGCCAGTTGCGCAGTGCGCAGTACTCATAACCGGCGTGCTTGTATGACTAGATGTTTGAACGTGAGTGAAGCAAAAGAAGAATGTAAGGATCGTACTCGTAGCAGGTGGCTTTCTGTAGTTTCTGCCGACCCCCATGGGAAAAAAGACATGAGTTCATGTATGTAATAGAGCTGATTAATGTATTGATCATACAGTATGTATCTGTGGTATTTATACTGTACGATCACTGAATTAATAAGCTGTCTGACAAACAGCTGATCAATCATCAGTCGTCTGACATCATAACTTCCTGATCAACCACCCACAGATAGATCAGTGTATACAATAACTAGAATTCTTAAACTAGCTCAATCAAATCATATCCTACACCACAGCCGAAGGTGAGAATACCGTCCAATAATAGTAAATGATCACAATTGCATCACTGCAACTAATATAGTAGATTGAAAATGATTCGTTGCATCGTTATGTGTGTATCTGATATTTATAAGCAAAGCTTAGATTCGGTTTCATTCAGTTGATTGGTAGAGTTGTGTCTGGATTTTGATAAAATAGTTTTTGGGAGTAAATATCACACTGGTAACTATTGTATAGTAGATGGAAAATGATTCGTTGCATCG
Source organism: Orthosia incerta (assembly GCA_948252205.1). NCBI lineage: Eukaryota > Metazoa > Arthropoda > Insecta > Lepidoptera > Noctuidae > Orthosia > Orthosia incerta. The sequence continues at coordinate 5,440,354 of OX411745.1, read as the reverse complement.
GTATGTGTGTAACTGATATTTATAAGCAGAGCCTAGATTCGGATTCATTCAGTTGATTGGTAGAGTTGTGTCTGGATTTTGATAAAATAGTTTTTGGGAGTAAATATCACATTGGTAACTGATGTATAGTAGATTGAAAATGATTCGTTGCATCGGTATGTGTGTAACTGATATTTATAAGCAGAGCCTAGATTCGGTTTCATTCAGTTGATTGGTAGAGTTGTGTCTGGATTTTGATAAAATAGTTTTTGGGAGTAAATATCACACTGGTAACTATTGTATAGTAGATTGAAAATGATTCGTTGCATCGGTATATGTGTAACTGATATTTATAAGCAGAGCCCAGATTCGGTTTCATTCCGTTGATTGGTAGAGTTGTTTCTGGATTTTGATAAAATTGTTTTTGGGAGTAAATATCACATTGGTAGCTGTGGATGTAACTGCATATCATCATCATCATCATCATATCAGCCGAAAGACGTCCACTGCTGTACATAGGCCTCCCCCAAGCGTCGCTACATAGACCGGTCCCGTGCGTCCCGCAACCAGTGGATCCCCGCAACCTTCACCTGCAGCCTAATTGCGTAAGTATATTATCCAAAGCAAAAGAATCGATTCCTTCCCAAAAACGACTTTTCGTATCAATATGCACTACGTAAAGTCGGTTTTGGGAAAGAATCGATTCTTTTGCTTTGGATAATATACTTACGCAATTAGGCTGCAGGTCATCGGTCCACCTGGTGGGAAGCCTTCCAATGCAACGTCTTCCGGTTCGCGGTCACCACTCCAGAACCTTTCTGCCCCATCGGTCATCTGTTCTGCGAGCAATGTGCCCTGCCCACTGCCAGTTAAGTTTGGCAATTCTTCGGGCTATGTCGGTAACCCTGGTTCTCTTGCGGATCTCTATATTTCTGCACTTTACCCATTTATAAACATTGGTCTAGTGGTCGCAAACACTACACGCAGCTGTAAGTGAGGATGAGGTACTGGGTTCGATGCCCGGGAAGGGCAACATTTGTTTTTTTAATCAGAAATTACTGATATCAGTCGAGCAATAATCGGGATTTATTTGAACCAAATTTTCTTTCTTAGCGCTGCGCTGTGACCCTGTGGCATTGCTATCGGGCACTAATCGGGCTCATCGGATGCAGCCCTGTGGCATTGCTATCGGGCACTAATCGGGCTCATCGGATTCTGCATTCTGCATTCTGAAAATTTGGTTCAAATAAATCTCACTAGATGGCGCGTCACGCACTGAGTTGTGTGTAAAATTAAAATTTTCTGGCATTGAACATAAAAATTGGATGTTCTTGTATAATCAATTCTCAGCACAAAATTATGGAATATTGGGCTCCAAAGATAATTTCAAAGGATAATTTAAAATTGATGTCAATAGATGGCGCGGTTTTAAATATCTGAGGCAATCCACTCGATTGTTTAAATTTGTATTGTTACACATTTTGGTGCAATGAAACTGTAAAAACGTGCAAAAATACTATAAAACAAACTTTCACTGTATTTAAAGAAAACAATATTCATGCACCGATTAAACCCTTTTACTTGCAAGTTGCTGCTAATACCATATCTATCGCCATGGAACGGAACCGAACACGAACGATGTACAAAAAAAAATCGGTTTAATGAGACGAAAAACGCTAGTTACGTCGGCACGGTTTCTTTGTATGGGATGAGGCATCTGTATGCTAGTATTATATATATTATCTGTGGCAATGGGCTCGCATTAGTTGCATGGAACATAAATATAACTGACGGAGCAAGGGTGTACGCCGCGTGATGTTATGCTACTCATGATATCGAAACACATAACCTTTTCTACATTTCAAAAACTTATTCAAAAAAATCACATAATACTTAACAGTTCAAAATTGAAAACCATCCAAAATTGTTAACAAAATGGGTCCCAGAATAAATGTTCTACGGGCCGTAAATCATATTATTTGTAAAATTTTATCGACGTTTGGTGCAATAACGTTATGTTTACGACGTTTACAAAATAGACCGTAACTACGTGATTTGGATACTATGTATTGTTGTGGCTATTTCAAGAACTGCAAGAGACTTTGTTGATGAATTTCAGCTTCAGCCAGCATGGTTGACCTTTTTATATTGTTTAAATATTATAAATCATGATCTAGAGCAGCGTTTCCTAACCTTTTTCAGTCCACGGACCCCAAGGAAATCAAGCACAATTTCAAGACCCCCTTTTATTATAAAAAAAACAGGAGTGAATTTCGGACCTCATCAAAGATACGTTAATGTGCAGGTTGATGCTGCTTTTGCAAATAAATGAGTGATATTTGGGATGAAGTTACTACTTACAACTCAAACTTAACTCAACTTAGTTGTAATCTCAAATCGGATTCCACTTGTAATCTGTTTCTGTATTTGTTTTTAGCATAATATACAGAGCAGAGAGTGCCTTTCACGGAGGTATGTGGTTGAGAGCAGTAAATGTTTCAGTGCTTCTTTTGACAATTCTTTATAATCTTTTTTACGTTCACGCAAACACTTGATAAAGAGTATTCTTTGTAATTACATTACAAAGCTTAATCAAGGATATTTAAATTAATTGGTCTTCCTGTGCCGATGTCACGCCAGTGATATGAGTAACATCTGTGTTGAAAGTGTCTACTATCCAATTTTTATTTTTGTTGGGTACTGGAAAATTATTACTAAAAGGAGCCCTGAAAGTGTGGAGACTGAGGACGCCCATATATATAATTGCGGACCCCCGGGGGTCCGTGGACCAAAGGTTAAGAAACACTGATCTAGTGAATGAATATGTCTTGATCTCGGTACTACACAGCGAGAAGCGAACTTGACAGCAACCAGAAGTTTGGCCGTACTTGAACAGCTCGATTCACTTCACAGTTCGGATCAAATATGGCCATACCTACAAATTGATAAACTGTTACGTATTCTCAACAATCTGTCTAAAATGCTCTCGCGATATGCACATGCACCATTTTTTTACCCAAGTCTGATTTAAGAAGGATACTATTGATATATTCTGAAGTACCGAGTTGTCGAGTCAATAGCCTGTGTGACTATTTACAAACGCGTCGTCTTAACCTTTGAGCCGTAATTGCTTATTGACATTAGCTAATCTACTAATGTCTTGGTCAAGGTTACTTACCTATATCGATTATGTGAACTGTATGTTTTTGTATAAACTTTTCTTTCCTGAAACCAATTTTATGATCAGGGAATAGTTTTAAGTAGAATTATAGGTACTTGTCAATCTGCCTAGCCTTTTCCCAACTATATTGGGGTCGGCTTCCAGTCTTACCGGATTCAGCTGAGTACTATTGTTTTACATGGAACGACTGCCTATCTGACCTCCACAACCCAGTAACTGGGTAACACGGTACCTCTTGGCAAGACTGGTGTGAGATCTCAAGCTTCTGACTACTCGTAACGCCTGTCAAAGATCTTCAAATGACAGCCGGGACCAACGGCTTAACGTGCTTTCCGAGGCACGGAGGATACTCGGTATGTTGAAATGGTCACCCATCCACGGATAGACCTCGTCAAGCGTTGCTTAACCTTGATGATCGACCAGTGCGGCTGTTATTATTTAGCCACGAGCTCCTCCAAAATTATAGGTACTTCAACCTACATTAAGTTATTAATTTGTCCTATTTGTTTTGTAATAGGTACCTTCTACCAATGTTGGCACTTACGTGCAGCAGCAAAATTAATTTCATTTTTTTTTTTCAATTTATTCGAAGAGACTGTTTTTTTTTTCTAATTTTCTGTCCTAATTTTGTTTAAGGATACACTAGTCGATTTTTATTCCATACAAACGTAGTCTAGGGATTATTCCACTGATTGACGATGTACGTTCAAAATAAAAAAGTGATATCAATTTGTCTCATCATTATCTAGCCCTGTATGGAAGCGAAAAAGTAAAAAAAGAAAATACTTGAAAGTTATGAGTGTCGAAAGTTCCACATTTCGACACTAATTTTAACGCATTTTTGGGCGCAAATAAATACCATAAGAAGACGGAAAATTGCAAAACGGCCGCCTTAAAGGGATAGATTAGTAGTTCAACAATGTATATAATTTTATTTTGAAAACATAGATTTAGTAGTTTTTTCATGATATCTAGACTGCCAAAGGTCTGTTTATAAAATTTCGCGCGCTCGGTTTCATCCTAAATCATTATCCATTTCGCTACAAATTTGCAAAAGTGTGTATTCGTACGCGAACTAGCTTCCTACTGCTAATCACAGCATCTATCTCTTCCGCACGTGTTGTCGGTTGATATGAAATGCATGTTAACCACGCGCACAAAATAGTTCGTGCCGTTGATTAGTGTACCCTTAATTGTGAAAATTCGTATACTTAGTGTGAATTATTTAACAAACTACTGACTAGGTATTATGTCAATAGTGCACCTTCCCTGACCTAATTCAAGTTGCGGAATTTGAAGCGTCTCGCAGTCATTGCATATCTTCATTGGCGTAGTATGTAAATGGCTAGCTATTCCTGGACACGGCATGTGAATGCATTCGACATGGTTTCTGACTCCAATCAAATACAGCAATACTATTTAGTTCGTGACTAAAATAATATGCAATACTGTGTGACTTGTAGCTAAAATACCACACAACTATTTTGAAAAGTGGTTACAATGCCAACAGCTGTAGTTTGGGGTTTTATTTGTTACTTCTGTAACAATCTGTCTTATTTTAGCTAATGAAAAGTGCGTGACTGCAATTAATAGGCCATTTGGTTCTGAAAGAGCAAACAAAACAATTTAATATGATACAAGCATTTGATAGAACATTTATTATGAAATATTAACTCATGAATGCCAAGTGAAAGGGTCAAGGACGCCCCTTACCGCGATACGTTTGTTTTGATCGTGTTAGCGACACTGCCTTTACATTTTTTTCGTATTGTTTTGTAATATTGGAACACATTGGTAGACAGGTGTTAAGGACTTTTTTTTGTTAAATCTGTTATTGGTAAATCTGACACCAGTCTTGCCAAGGGGTGTTGTTACCGAGTTATAAATTAGTTGTGAAAGGGCTAGGTAGACAGGCGAGGATTTTGTTATTTTATTAAGGTACTGGATTTACTTAATATCATCAGCCTATTGGCCTCAATAGACCGTGTAAGTGTGATATCACAAGTCTATTAGGGTTGTGGGCATGCCCATCGTGCCCATAACGGTGGATCCGCGCTTGTAGGCAGATTGGTTAAAATCAAAATCATTTATTTTAATTTTACATAGGCCTACATGGGCACTTATAAAACGTCGACAAAAGGTGCACGGTTCAGATTAGTCGTTCCCTACGGAGAAGAACCGGCAAGAAACTACACGGATACTCTTTTAAAAAAATGGTTTGGTTTTACAATATTTCCATGTTACAGCATTAGTACTTAGATATGGGGGGACAACGTAGGCCCGAAATAAGTCGTAAGTAATTAAAAACAAAAGGAAAACGAGATAAAAAGTTAACAAATGCTAACAAGCATCTAGAAATCTAGAAGGCCTACAATCTTCACACATTCACAAAACAGTCGGTAAAAGAATAACAAGTAAAAAAATATGTAAATACCAACACTAAATTTAACATGGGGCACGAATTTTGTTATCAGTGCTGTAACTATTCTTAGCAAAGGGCTATAAAGATGATTGAAAAGCATTGTAAAAGTCTAATTAAAAGAAGAGAAAAAATGAGATTGAGAATAGTTAGAGACATCCACATATTTGTTGAACTGACAGAACCTCTTTCATTGAACTTGACAGAACCTCTTTCATTCTTTCAGTCGCCCAATCATCTTAGTCTAGAGACTACTTCTACAAGACAGTATTCTTATTCCTGCCTGAGCAACAGTTTCTGTTGACAGTACTTTAATTGGTTACTAAGATGTTTTTCGAAAGTACTTATTTAGGTGTTAGGCACATTTAGTGCTCACTATGTAGCAGTATAATGTTTAAAGCTTCACGCCAATTTTCACAATAGCGTGCGCAAAACTTCAAACAGTTTGAGAAATAATTACCTTAACGATTTAAAGCGTCATTTAGCACTGGCAGGAAATAGTCATCTCCAATTAGATTTGATTTGGATCATTTTTAGACTGAAGATATGAGAAAAGATTATAATATGAGACAGGTTTCTTTTTTGACTTTGACTTTAATATAATACTGTCCTAACAAAGTCCAATAACCTTAGATAATAAAAAGCCACAAAAAATATCTACCTAAATCTATAATTATCCGTCTGCGGTTATAATGGTTAGATAATTGAATTCGTTATTGACGAAAATATTTTAAAGTGCATCGCATTTTTGATGTATACGCGTGCGTGTGTGCCTACCGACACGTATGTGTGTGGGCCGCCGCGCGCGCCCGCTTAGGCTTAACACGCACTGCGATTTTTATTCGCGCGAATTTTTTGTACTATTTGGGCGCAATTTTTTTTCCGCTATTCGTGCAGCTTCATACATTTCCATAGGTCACAGAATGGACGGAAAAAAATTCGCGCGAATAAACATTGCAGTGCGTGCTATGCCTTAGGCTTAACACGCACCGCGATTATTATTCGCGCGAATAAAAATTCGCGCGAATTTTTTAGTACTATTTGAGCTCGATTTTTTTCCCGCAGTGCGTGCAGCTTCATACATTCCCATAGGTCACAGAAGGGGCGGAAAAAAAATTGCGCGAATAAACATCGCAGTGCGTGCTATGCCTTATTGTTCTGTGTAATAAACGAAGCTCAGTACCAGTCAGTCGTATTGCGCCCCGCGCAAATCCTTATTGATCACACAATCTACAATCTTATTGACACATAAATTTTACTACAAAAATCAATGTTTAAATAAAATACCTGTATCTAAATTCTCTTTAGCTTTTATTCCGGTCACACTTGTCCCCTTAGGTACCTACAAAACATGGGAACAAAAACAAATTTAAAAAAAATTAAACAGACTTCCATAACAAAACGCAGCAAAGCGAAAAATAACTTTCTTTTCGGAAGTCGGTGCCTTCATAAGTACCTATTTTTTTCGTTTTTGGCACCGACTTCCGAAAAGAAATATATTTTTTGCTTTGTAGTGTTTTGTTTTGGAAGTCGGTTTAACTTTTTTGTTGAAAAGTTTTTTTTTCTCTTTTTGGTTTTGATACCATAAATATAAGCTTTATTATAGATAACTCAAAAACCACTTGTCAGATCTTGATAAAGTTTAAATGGGACCACACGAGAATCACCAGCTTTCAAATAAAAAAGAATCATCAAAATCGGTACAAAAAAAATACAGTCGAATTGAGAAGCTCTTTTAGAAGTCGATTAAAAATAACTGGCAAAATATGGATGAAATGTATGTTAATCTAAACATAAAATTATTTTCATTTTGTTACAGATTATAACTAAAGATGGAGCCACTGCAAGTAGATGTCGTTCACTTCTATCCCCGAGAAAACGCGCAGCCACATAACACCGTCAAGTAAGTCTTATAACAAACAATTTTTCAAACCAACTTTTATGTACGGATGGTGCTCAAAAATTAAGAAGATTTATTCCGTTCTAATACCAAAAACTAATACCACTGGGTTTTTTTTTTAAATTAAGAAGATTTATTCCGTTCTAATACCAAGAACTAATACCACTGGGATTTGTTTAAAATTATGAAGATTTATTCCGTTCTAATACCAAAAACTAATACCACTGGGATTTGTTTAAAATTAAGAAGATTTATTCCGTTCTAATACCAAAAACTAATACCACTGGGATTTGTTTAAAATTAAGAAGATTTATTCCATTCTATTAACAAAAACTAATACCACTGGTATTTGTTTAAAATCATAATTATTTTGTATTCCGAACCGCTACCATGGTTTAAACGAATACCAAATCAAGTACAAAGATATAAGGTACAGTCAGTAAAAAATATTTGTAGGTAATGAGAAGACCTTTAATTTGAAAGAAAAATCAGTTACATCCAAAATACAATAATTCTGTTAGCAAACGTCTAGTTCAATAATAAATATGACTAATAATCAACTTAATTATAAATTTTAGGCCTATTTGTACCTGAATAATGTTTTTTTGCAACTACATCAAAACAAGAACAATTTACTTACAGTCCAAAAAATACAAAATATCTCAGAAATTCAACTCTTAATTTATATCAGGTTCTGTCCAATTAGAAAAACAATAGTTAGTATTATCAGAAAACCTATTCATTTGATTAGGTTTGACTGTGCTGACTGTACCAAATTCAAGTTATTGGTATTCGTTCGCACATTAAATTTAATTATTTAAAGAGTGGTATCCGTTCGGTATAAAAAAATAAATATGAGTTGAAACAAATACCAGTGGTATTAGAATGGAATAAATCAAAGATTCTCGACTTTGTAGAATAAATTGATGTTAAATCGTAACGGGTGGTGTGTCGCCTTTTGCTTAGCTTCCGAACTTGGCTGTCACTCTACCGTGTGGCAAGGTCTCAATCACAATATTGATATAACACACAAAAACAAAACCGAATCATCATCATCTTTTATCATTGACATAATGACGTGCCAAAACCATCATGGTTCGACTGTGAAAAAGGGACATAATATGTACCTATAAAAGTCAGATACATCTACGCAGAATGAAAGTAACCTTGCTCTAAGAGCTTATGGTCTCTCCCCATGGGTCCAACCATGAGGTCTTAAAGCAAGATTATATCCAGTGTGAGTAAGGGAAAGATTTATAAAAGTCACCCTACATCTGTTTTTTACTCACAGATACGAGCCCCGATGACGAAAAGAAGTTTTAGGGACAGTTTATTGTAATTTTTGAAGTTAAAAATGCGGCTATTTGGATGTTTCTTTCCCTGTAGAGGTTTGTTTAATTAAAATTATGTAATTAGCTCAATGTACTTTTTTTTCTCTTCAGATATGAGGTGGTGAACGATGAGAACCCGACGACCACAATAGTGCGACGTGGTCAGCCGTTCAGCGGAGTGATCAGGTTCACGCGGCCCTTCGATGAAGCCAACGATATTGTGCAGCTTGTGTTCTCTATCGGTAAGATTTTGGTTTAATTCGTCTGTAGCTTTAACCTCGATAATCTACAGGCCTGTATCCAAAGGACTCTCGTGAAAGAAAGAAAGAAAAGAAAGAAAATGTATTTATTTGTGACCCGCACAGGAGACACGAGAAATCAGCCTAAAATTAAACAAAATTAAAAATAAAAACCCCGTGCGAGACCAAAAAGGCCGTGCAAAAAGGTCATGGCCCTCATGCCAGCGGTAACGAGGCGACGCTTGGGAGGCCAGTCTTTCTGCTGAAATATTCCAACAGTACTGCACCAACTTAGACTTATTAGGCCGATGTGAAGATTTTAACATAAGTCATAATTCGACATTTGGTTCTCGCCTATTTCCTCCTCCAATATTGGACCAATATATAAGATATTCCATAAACTGAAAAAGGAAGATATATACTGTGCCCCTATGTTTTCCTTTTGAGCTATAACTTGACCAAATTTGTCAACAGGGGATAAGCCATCCATGGAGACTACAGGAAAAATGTTCATAAAACGAGACGCGGTGACAGACAAACACACATGGAGCGCTAGCCTCGTAGACGTGCAGGATGGAAACACACTGTCTATTAAGGTAAGTCTCTTTTGGTATGAAGAGATAACGGATTGTGAAATGAGTGATTAAGCAGGCTTGCTTCTTGATATGCATGTCATAATGGATGACGAAAGTGATAGCAAGTCTAGGAATTACAATCACAAAACGCTTATAAGTAAAATTTCAACAAAAATGATGTACCTAACCAAACTTGGTAATAGCGGTTACCGCGTATGAATTCGCCGCTAGAGGCGCTGTTGTAGCGAAAGGTCTTCGAAATGTCAAACTTCACTGTTTGTGTTGTGAGTGCGGGTTTTTTCCTAATTTTTTTATATTATTGTTGTGAATATTTTGTGATACCTCAGATTAGCTATGGCAAATATGTATTACGGGTCAATGAATGTCAGTGCTTTAATATTAAATATGATTTAAATGTAAACTTGGTTTTCATGCCCGTAGTTAGGTACGCAAACATTGACAGCTAATAGCTTTACTTCTGTCAACGTTGCAAGTTTAAAATGACGCTATTAAGTTCATCATCTATCTAATCTAATCTCTTTAAACGAGCAATTATTGGATATATGTATCTATATATATATAATCTGAATCTCGGAAACGGCTCCAACCATTTTTTATGAAATTTAGTATGCAGGGCCTTTCGTTTCCGATAAATCGATCTAGCTAGGTTTCATTTTTAGAATGACGTTTTCTCTATTTTCACCGTGCTCCGTGTTTTCACCCGAGCAGCTGTTGTTTTCAATGTTGATATGTGTGTGTCGAAATTTTTAACATATGATATTTTAATTTAGCCAGAATGTAATTTAATTATAAGAATAAGAATATTTTATTTGTAAACATAGGTAGTTACACTGTGTGTGAGATGTTAAGAGTACATTATCCTTAGTTAGTTCTCTATGTTTTGCTGTGAAGCGTACAAATATGGACAAATAAATGTCTTAATTTAGAAAGTTTTTTCCAATAATTATTTCATGCATAATTTTAAGATTATTATAACATATCTATTACAGATTATAAAAAAGTAGCATTACATGCAAAAATAAAATGACAATTAAATCAAAACAATAGTATATGTGGAAAAAAATTAATAGCAAAAGTTAAAATACGTAATTCAAAATTAAATGTCATACAATAAAGAGAAAAAAATCATCATCATTAAAACATATCAATAATAGATGTCAAATAATCGGTAATCACGACAGATGTCAGTAAAGAGGAAAAAAAAAAAAAGTAAGAAAATCTGTCAATCATTCATGATGTCAAAGTACACAAACGGATGTCAAAACATTAAAATTATATTAAAAAAAGAAAAAACAATATAACAGACATTTCAATTATAGAATAATTACTTATAGTAATATTTTATCGTTCAGAAACTCATTTATATTATAATAGGATTTACTTGACAGCAACTTCTTTAAGTGTGTTTTGAATTGGTGTATATTTAATATTTTAATTGATTCAGGTATATGGTCATAAATAGTTGGTGCCATACAAAAAACACTATTATGCATCAGAGCTGTTTTGGATTGTCTCGAGCACAACATATTGACGTGTCGTCGACTTCTGCTATTTCTGTCAGATAACTTGGGAAACAGATTTGGGTTGGTTTTAACGAATACTGCAACTTCGAATATGTACATACAGGGTAGTGTCAGTATATTACAATTAATAAAAAAGGGTCTACATGAATCTGTACATTTTGATCCAAACATTGCCCTGATGCACTTTTTTTGGGCTTTAAATACAATTTCCCTATTCGATGAGTTTCCCCAAAACATAACTCCATATCTCAATATTGAACTAGCCATGCCATGGTATGCTGTAACAATAGCGTCCGTTCCTATGACTGGCGCAAGTTTATATAATGCATATGCAGATTTGCTTAGTCTCTTCGCTAAATCTATCGTATGTGCTTTCCAATCTAGTCGCTGGTCTATTGTTAACCCTAAGAATTTGGTTGTGTCAACTTGATTTATTTTGTTGTTCTCGTAAAAAATATTCATAGTCAGATTTTTCCGTTGGTTAAATGTCATTAGTTTAGTTTTATCAATATTTATCTTAAGGTTATTATTATTAAGCCAGTTTATTATTGATTTGATAGTATTAGTAATGTCATTTTCATATATTAGTTTGTCATATTTTAGTATATCTTTACAGTCAATGGTAACTGTACTGTCATCGGCAAATAGCGTCATGTGATGTTCCGTTACTTTTGGCAGGTCATTTATGTAAAGTATGAATAGAGGGGGGCCAAGCACGCTCCCCTGCGGCACACCATATTTAATCATTTTATTACGCGACCGATAGACTATTTCATGCTTTGTTTTTTGATCCACCTGTGTAATTTCCACATATTGTTTACGATTCTTTAAATATGACTCGATAAGTTTTAGGATATTGCCTCTTATACCGTACGCGTCTAATTTGCTAAGTAGTATATTGTGATCTACGTAGTCAAAAGCTTGGGTCATATCGCAGTAAATTGAACATACCGGTATATTTCGATCAACATTTGCGATTACATTATTTAAAAAGTCATAAATGGCCATATTAATGGTTTTGTTTTTCCTAAAACCTTTTTGTTCATCAGTTAATATGTCTTGCTGTACCAAATATTTATGAATTTGTTCATAAATATATTTTTCGTAAATCATTGAAAAAATAGGAACAAGCGCGATCGGCCTGTATGATTCTGTTTTATCTCGATCGCTTTTTTTGTAAAGTGGTTTTACAACAGCAGTCTTTAGTTCGGTCGGAAATATACCTTGCCATATGCATAAGTTAATTATGTGGCTTAAAGGGCCGCTAATGCTGTCCGACACATATTTTACAGTTTCTGTGGATATACCGTCATGTCCTACGCTCTTAGTGTTTTTTAAGGATTTTATTATTTGTTTTATGTCGTCTTCGAGGCTAGGTGCCATAAACATAGAGTTGTTAGATTGGGTTATATTCGAAGTAACTCGTATTCCCGTATTAAGGACAGGTTTAATCTTGTCAATAAAAAAATCGTTGAAAACATTAGCTATTTCACGGGGATCTGTTATGTTTTTATTCCCAGTTTTAATGTTTGAAATAATGTTTTTAGGTAGTTTTGGTTTTGCCTCATTTATGATCTCCCATGTCGCTTTTGATTTATTAACTGCAGATTTTATTTTATAGATATTTTGTGCACGTTTAGTTAACTTAACTATTCGCTTGTAGGTTTTAGTATAATCATTAAGTTTTCTTTTAGTTGCCTCATTTCGGCTTAGACGGTAACTCCACAAAAGTGTTCTCTTCATTTTACTACAGGCTCTAACTCCCCGCGACACCCATTGAGGTCGTTTATGTAGTCTATTTTTTATAAATTTAAATGGGAAGCACAGTCGATAGAACAAGGAAAATGTGTCCAGAAATAGGCTATAAGCCTTATCTGGATCATCGCATTCATAAACATTTGAAAAAGACATTTTTTGTATACAATTTTTAAACCTATTCTTGTTTTCCAAACTAAAGTCACGTCGTTTTACATACCAATGATTTATGCGCCAAGTCCTTTTTATGGGAAACTTCAATAATTGACACGTGTGATCTGACAAAGCAAATTCAAATACATCAGCTTTGCATTTAGTAGCAAGATTATGTGCAAAGTTGTCAATGCATGTGTTACTTTTTAACCTGGTAGGTTGGTTGATTTCTAACTTAAAATTAAAATTGAGCAGCAGACATTGTAAATTTAAAGATATATTACTATGTTTTAACATGTCAATATTGAAATCACCGCATATTATAATGTTTTGGTTTTGTTTCTTTGTAATAAGTAGTAACAATTTTTCCAAGCGGTCAAAAAATATGGTCAAATTGTTAGTTTTTGGGATTCTGTAAATACAGATGACAATGGTACTTGACTGTGTCAATTCAATAGCACAACATTCAAATGACTTATTTATTGCTAGTTCATTAATGGCAGGCAAATCCACCCATCGAAGTCCCTTTCTAACCAAGATACAGGTTCCACCTCGTTTTGATTCTGCTCGACTAAAGCACGCAGCTAGGTCAAAGTTGGGAATAGTCAAAAAGTCTTCATAGCCTGACATCATAAAGTGTTCAGAGATACAAATCACGTCAATGTCGATATTCTTCGTACCGAGCTCTTCTAGGCACACAGTAAGAGCATCTGCTTTATTTAGGAGTCCTGCTATATTCTGGTGTATGATATGTAAATAGTTGTCATAGAAATAACTGATTACTCGGTAGTTGGTCAGTTTGGTTAAGCTCATTTATATTGGTTTGTCTATAAAATATGTCATATGTTTTTAGTCCTTGAATAAAGTTGTCAATATCTTCGAAGATTGTATGCATGCCATAGTTGTTAAGTAATCCAGTGTGTTTTGAAAACATCGTATCATCATTGAATAAATTCTTATTTGAGTCCAAAAAGTAAGCATGCTCATTGGTCAATGTGTCGAAATAAAGAAGGTTGTTAAATAGTTCGACCCTCCAATTGTACATAGTTTTAAAGTTATTGAGATTATATGTTGGAGCACAGAGTATAACATTAGTATGTGTTGTCTTTTGTAGGGCCGTCCGAATGTACAGTACGAGCTTTATATAGTCCTTTGTTGTGTTGAAATCTTCTTCCCCTATCAGTATAATGCAAAAATCATTGAATGTAAAATCTTTTAATTTGTTTTCTATGTCATATAATAACTGTTCGGTTTTACAGTTCGGCATTAAATAATGACAAATGTTCTTAGAATGTTTACTAAGTGTCGTTTCTGCTATGTTTCTTACTTTGTTCTTGTTGTTCGTACTCAGGATGCATACATGACAATCTGTCGCTTCTAATTGTAATTTTTGTTTAGGTTTAGGATTTGTCATTGAAGTGATCGGTTTACTTTGCTTGTTGAGGGTAGGCGTTTTTGTTTTATTTTGGATGTCGGGGGTAGGCGTTTTACTTTGTGTTTGTAAACAACGCAGTGATTCCGCTTCTACAGGTAAGGCGACTTCGTGATGTTGTGATATTTGGTCTAGTGATATATCAGTTTGTGTTGCCTGGTGGGATTTTTGCAAAGAGTTGGTATCTTTGCTTGGGGTAGACTTGCAAGTTTTATTCTTCCTATTCCGATTTGGTGTTAAGTTTGTGCTATCTGTTAAACTAAGGTGTTTGTAAGTTTCAACGACTTTCAAGCTTTTGTTGAGGTCAGACTTCAAGCGAAAGTTCTCAGTGTTTAAGTTGTCTATCTCATGGTTAGCACTAGTCAATTGGTTTGTAAGTTCAATTATTTTCTCATTTAATTCAATAACCGTTTGACTTTCGTTAAGTGACGTGTTCGGAAGGCTTAACATAGTGGCATCAAAAAGAGGAGACTCACTTCTTGATAGATCGTCAAGTGAGCTTGCTCGTCGGGGTTTGCCAGTGCGATATGTGATGTTCTGCTCGAGATCCATGATGAGTATAAGTAAAAGTACAAAAAATGCTTCGTGTATTGGAACGTGTTAGAACAATGTCAAAAGACTAGTATCCAAGTTGAGTATTTGTTGGCAGAAGCAATTTCTGAACGAATATCATTCAGTCAGTGATGATGTGCTGAGCTGTGATTGGTTATTGAGAATCACCTGTTCTTTGTTTACACAAAGAATGTAGTTTTCAAATCTTCAACTGTCCTACTAAGTATGTGTTTTGATCCAGTGTTTGATTTATCCATGCAATTTTAATTGTGATAAGAATATTATGTTACATACATTTTTGAAAGCCAACCTGGTATGATGATGATGTTGGTTTTTAATCCACTTGACTGCAATTGTGTTCTTGCACTGTTGGTGTAGGAGGTTTCCAATGGTGGGTAGTAAACAACAGACGTTCCGATTATCACTCGCTATAAAACCTCGTTAAAAAAGTGTTTCAATAAGTTTAAACAGTGTCTACAATAGTTATAAATAAACATTTAGTTGTGGAAAGTGCATCAACTAAAAAAATCACGCACGAACTCTTCTAAGTAGCTAAAATATTTTTTAATTAATTTGGTTGATTGAGTACTTATTGAATATGCACATGTCATTCAATGATTATACACATTGATACAACACTAGCTTTTGTCCCCGGCTTCACCCGCGTGAAAGTGGGTTATTATACCAAGGGATCGTACTACCAGGATGAAATTACATATTCTATTCCAAGTTGCATCCGATCCGAATCCGTTCAATCGTTGAAGTGAGATTGATTAATAGACATCCACCAATTTATGACCACAGATAATAAAATACTAGCATGTAGAGCTATTAAAATACAGCCAACCTGATACCAGCAGTTTTTTTTTTGGCAGCAGTAAGTGCCGCTTCGAATGTATTTAATTTCGAAACAATAATAAAAATAAAACTATAAATAACGCATAATTATGTATCCAGTTATATAATACCTACGTCTAGCTTTATATTATTTATGCAGAAATCAGCAATCTAGACATGAAATTATTGGCTATTTGAGAACTTGTTTTACTAAAATTGGTATGCTAATTTTAACACGTAAGAAATTGCATTTGAGCAAATAAAAAAATTTCGTGTATTCTAGCGAGCAATCTAATAAAAGGTACATTCTACTATTAGTGAATCTAAAGTGGAATATTATTTTTAACGACTTCAAAAAAAGGAGGAGGTTCTCCATTCGTCGGCATCTTTTTTTGTCTGTATGTTCCCCGATTCTCTCATCTTGCCTAGCCTTTTTCCCAACTATATTGGGGTCGGCTTCCAGCCTTACCGGATTCAGCTAAGTACCAGTGTTTTACATGGAGCGACTGCCTATCTGACCTCCACAACTCAGTAATTGGGTAACACGGTACCCCTTGGCAAGACTGGTGTCAGATCTCAAGCTTCTGAGTACCCGTAACGACTGCCAAAGATCTTCAAATGACAGCCGGGACCAACGGCTTAACGTGCTTTCCGAGGCACGGAGGAAACTCGGTATGTTGAAATGGTCACCCATCCACTGACCGACCTCGTCAAGCGTTGCTTAACCTTGATGATCGACCCGTGCGGCTGTTATTATTTAGCCACGAGCTTCTCTATGTTTCCCGATTAAAGAAAATAAATTCTTGTGAGCCAATTTTGTATATTAAGGGTTATTAATTGAATATCTAATGCTTCATTAAGTAAAACAAGTTTTTAAAATTAAATTCGACAGATAGGCCTAATAAACTGTGATATTTATTAGTATTGTCTAGCTAAAATTAGATTGTTGAGTTTAAATTAAATGTTTTGGTTAAGTATTTTATTTGGTATATCTAACTAACTTCTCGTTCATAGCGAGCAAGCCTGTATTGATTTTTATTTTTTTGCTGTGCGCACAATGAAAGTATTAGCGTTTTGCTAATACTTTCATTGTGCGCACAGCTAAGGAGTGGAATTCCCTTCCGGGGTCTTTGTTCCCTGATAGCTACAAACCTAGGGGTCTTTAAGTCAAGAGTTTCTTCTAGGCAAGCGTGCTTCACCGTAGACCACGTCATCGCTTAACATCAGGCGAGATAGTGGTCAAACACGAGCCTAAAGATTACAAAAAAAAATACTTAAATAATTAAAACATTTAAAAAAATTGACAGAAATCAAAATCATAATGTAAATAATCAAAATTATAAGGTCATAAATAACAAAAATAATCAAAATCAGTATGAAATAAAATCACAACCATAATGTCATAAATCAAACCATAAACTCGATCCTACCTAATACAAATCATAACTCATAATCAAAACCAATGAAAAATAAAATTATTAAAAAAAAAAGGTCAAATCATAATCAAAATTATATGGTCATGCAAAAAATCTAAAAGTAGTATACATCAAAACAATAGTCAGAAGTCGGATTAATTAAAAAATTTAATACAAAATCGAAATCATTACAAATTAAATGAAAATGTCAAAAATCTAATTCAAATCATAAGTCAATAATCGAAATCAAAAAGAAATAAAATAATATAAAAACCAAAAGCGGCATAAAAACACTACACAAACGTTGGCCTGTATGCCAGCCAACAGTGCGCATAATTTAGGCAGATTGTGATTAAGCACCAGGTTATGGGCTTAAAATTTGTCCACTTTCTACTTAGATAAACAGTAGGTTATTGTAAGCTCTTAGAGCGGTATCAATTTGAGATCGAGTAAGTGACAGATGTATACAAGTCAGATACATCTGTCCCTTATTCGATCTCAAATTGATACCGCTCTAAGAGCTTATGGTCACCCCCCTGGGATCCAATGGTAGTACACCTGCTCACTCAAAAAATGGATTCCGAAACACTGAACGACTACTTCACAAGCAGCAAGTTGCCATCAATGGCATGCGACAACTTCGGTCAAATTTCAAGAAAGATGGTCAAGATCGCAAAACTTCAGAATATATCATGAAGAGAATTGAGACTGAACAGATATTGGAACGAGTTTCAGAAAAATCATGAAAAAATGTGCATGTACAAAGCTTCTGGCTATACCCTTATATCATGGATGAGGCGCCGGCTATAAATAAAAGAAACATTTAATAAGATAAAATAACAATTTATGAGCATTCCAGTGTTGGTCAAGACCAGTTTGTGTAAGCAGTGATATTCAAACTATACTTATATTGCTTTAACATAACATCGATAGGGTAGGCTTATGTGTTCGAAATGTGATCCCAGATGCAGAATCGGGAAGAGTTGGCTGGATAAGTGCTACAGGCCAGGCAAACTTGTTTTTATACCGGGGAGGGCCACACGTATTGAGAGGTCCTTCAAAATGTTATGTCCTACAGTGCGGACCATAATATATATCCACAAAGGGACTTTTCAGGTAGCCTAATTGGAGACTAGTCGCCGATCGTAAAAAAATGGTCGCACAGCCACCCTCTAGTGAACTAAATGGCGAAAAGTCGCCCAATTTGGCAACACAGTTTTAGGCTGGCCTCACACATTCTGAATTCATAGTCGGCATTCATAATCTGAATGCCGGCAATGAGTAAATCATAATCTGAAAAAATCTGAATGAAATTTTATGCACTGCTGGGCTTTTTTAATAAATAATTAATTCCGAGTTTGGATTCAGAGAGGAATTCAGAATGTGTAAGAGAAGAATCTTAGACTAGGCGCACAGGTTCGGTTTCAGAAATAGAATTCCGTAAGACTAGTGCAGATGTTTGGTTTCTTGCCGACCCGAACGCGTTGTTCGAAAAGAACCGAAAGTTAGATGTTTTTTTTTTATTCGGAAATAATCCTAAGTGTTTTAAGTGTGTAACACTTTGTATGAAATGTTACATTCAGGTTTCCGAATCAGAATTCCCAATCAGAAAAAAAAACTAATTACTTTGCTTTGAACTGTCAAATTACTGAATTCGAACAAGACTGGCCCGCACACGTACGGTTTTCCTATCCCATTTGGAAACCTTAATGTACCTATCTACCTACCTACACATAAAACATTTTGTATGAAATGTGCCATACAAAATATTTTAAGTAGCGTGCTAATTCAATTTCAACAAATAATAACGAATAATAATAATAGCGAGGCAGTTATAGTTCTCGCAAAACTTCTTGGCCGCCCTGAAGTTGGCTACAATGGCTGCGCAGTAGTAGTAAATCTCATACCTACTATAAAAAAACTTTTTAAGTACAGAAAAATACTACCGACTTCCAAATAAGAAAACTACAAAGGGAAACATAACTTTATTTTTGGAAGTCGGTGTCTTTCGTAGGTACAATGTTTTTGCGTTATGGACACCGACTTCCAAAAATAAAGTTATTTTTCACTTTGTAGTTTTCTTATTTGGAAGTCGGTAGTATTTTTTTGTAAAAAAGTTTTTTATTTTTTACTTTTTTTTTGTACCTAGGTACCTAATAGGCAAGTTGTTTAGTAAGTTTCCTATAACGCCAGAATAGATTACCCGAATATCATGAAACTTGAACAAAACCGATCAAATGAGAGGTCTGCTTGCAAGAGCGTAGTAGTAGAGCGTGATGTTATGTTATGAAATGGTATAAACAATAAACAGACATGCGATTGTAGCAGTCCCGAGAGATTTGCCGTTATTTATTGAAGAATTCTGTTGTATATCTTCGAAGTTCTTCATCAGATCTTCACCAAATTAAAATGGGACCAATTTCGGAACATACTCTTACAAACACAAAAAAAATTCAAAATCAGTCCACAATTGACGGAGATATCGGTGAAAATAAAAAAAATAAAAAAAACATACAAGAAGTCGAACATAGAACCTCCTTCTTTTTCGAAAGTCGGTTAAAAATGACGAATAACTGCCTCGTTATGCCATGTTTCCGTTATTGTTTTTATACCTTTCTACTGATGATAGCAGTTTGAGAACCACTTTGTAAATAGCAATAAAGATGATGTTCACATAAACACATTATGTACCTACATTAAATACAGGTTTCCACGCAAATCTAGGATTGGTTATTTACTTTGATGATGCAAACCATTAATTTTACCTAGGTAGGTACATAGAAGACGTGATGAAAATGTAGGTACAAATAAGCATTTAATTATGTCTTTTATTTATCTATCTTGTAGTTCAATAAATCTTTTTACGAATACCTTGGGTGTCTTTAATCCTGTTTTCTTACGATGTAGCTGTTAATGTTAACAAGCTCAATCCTTAACCCAATGGAAAGATATCATCAGTCATTTTTAAAGATTCGTGCAGATTCGTTTCTTTCATAAAATGGAAAGAGCTTCATTGAGGAGGCCACAACTTTCACCGTATTATCATCACACATTAAACATCTAATTTGTAAACTTTACTAATAATTTGTCATCATTCTTGGCCTACTTACTCCTACAGTTAACCATATTTTCACCAAACTCTGAGCTTCTATCTCCTATCTATATTTTTAGTGATGATAGGCTCGATCAGCCCCCCTAGCCAAGTTACAAACCTTTCGTATCGAATCTCTTTCTACAATCGTTAACGCCTTCTATTCGTATGATCTGACCACATGACTTAAAGTTCAGATGTATCCTTCCCATACATTGATTCTATTTCTAATAGCGTTATCAATTGTAGATCGTCAACTTGCCTACAGGTGGACGAGTCTAAATAATAACAGTCGCACGGGTCGATCTTCAAGGTTAAGCAACGCTTGACAAGGTCGGTCCGTCGATGGGTGACCATTTCGACATACCGAGATTCCTCCGTGCCACGGAATGCACGTTAAGCCAGGCAGTCATATGTGCATCTTTGGCAGTCGTTTGGTACGGATAGTTAGAAGCCAGAAAACTTGTGTATAGTGTTACCCAGTTACTGGGTTGTGTAGGTCACATATGCAGTCGCTACATTTCAAATACTGGTACTCAGCTGCATCAAGTTGGAAGCCGAGTTTTTTAACGTACTCACTCGTGATAACGTAAACGATAGCTTATGTCAAAAAAAGGTATATCTTTACCGACCCCAGACGGCGCTTATCCAGTTACAATACAAAATTACAAATTGATGTTTACGTTAACGAGATTGAGCGTGAGTTAACACTTCTAGTTACGAGTCAGAGTGCACGCCCATGGATGAAATGGTCGATGGTGAAGCATGCTTCCCCAGAAGTAATATTTTTTAGAATCAATCCTTGTTTCCACAGGTATCAACCCCGGTGACCGCCCCTGTCGGAGCCTGGGTACTCCGAGTCATCACATGGCAGAGAGGCTCCCCTGAGCGAGCGTTCTTTGACTTCGACCAGGACGTCTACATCCTCTTCAATCCATGGAACCCTGGTAAGTTCTGCTGAAAACCCGAATCAATAATTTATAGCAAATTATTGTTCAGGGTTAGGAGTCATTCGGAACACTATGGAACTGGGACCGCGAACCAGTTCCCCTTTTTAAAAGATGAGAATTGTTAATCGAGTCCACTTTTTGTTTTGCTTTCAATCAAGCGAAGGGTGGCATAAAATAGTTTTATATAATAATATATATACACCGTGAAATTTAAGTGGTTGTTTTCCCGCGGCAGAACGACTTGCCTTTAGGAGTACTTTCGAAGCATAGAGTTAAAGTAAAAAAATAACGATGTTTTTATTTTAAAATAATTTAATAAATATTCATCAACTCGAAAAAGTGAGTAACAATTAGTAACTTGTAGGTACTAGGTACTACTCGCGTCACCACCGTATTATTCACCGTAGTACTTAGTACCTACAAATTACTATTGTTCTCACTTTATCGAGTTACTGTTTTTTTTTTTTAATTATTTTAAAACAAAAACATCGTTATTTTTTACTTTAACTCTATGCTTCGAAAGTACTCCTTAAGGCAAGTCGTTCTGCCGCGGGAAAACAACCACTTAAATTTCACGGTGTATATACCTAATAAGGTATACGATAGATATTGGACTTACATGTACAGTTAAGGGTCAAAAGTGCAGTCACTCTCTCAAAACAGCAACCGCATTTTTTTTTTGGCAGAAGAATTTCAACTTTTCACGGTTAGTAGGTACAAACTACCTACTTTAATTTCTATACAAAATATTAAATCAGTTGTGGATAATTTAACTTCTTCTACAAAAACTAACCATTTGAGTTTTGGGAGAGTAAGATTGCACTTTTGACGCTTTACTGTACCTATAAGCATTTACAACTAAGAAAACTAGATGAAGGTCCAGATAACCAATATCAATTCTAAAAAGGGGCAACTGGTCTGTGTCCCAGTTCCATTTCGGCCGAATGCATCTTAACCGATTGTTAAATATGATTTTAAAAGTAATCGTGAATGGTGACTCAAGGAAAATCGATTAAGACTATGCATATTACCTCTTACTTACGTAATTATACTTAGAGCCCAAACAGAAAACTGCGGTGCGACGTCGCATCGTAAAAATCTACTAGCTTGTTGCTTGTTGTTGCTCAGCTGTTATCTGCATTGCGAATTCGGATCGTGTCAATCCGCAGTTTTGAGTTTGGGCCCACTACTTGTCATCTAAATTGTACATTTAAATTTGACACTGTTTTTAAGCGTTTTGATTATAATGTGTTCAATACAATTTAAACTCATCGACATGCAGAGATGCCTGAATAAATAAATTGAACAACCAAGTAACTACGTATTAAAATACAAAAGCAAATATAAAATATAATACAAAATGAAAAGAGCTGGTTACCAATATCCATTCCTTTGTAATAGAATGCAATATTCTCAATTTAGAGTTTAAATAAGCTGCAAAACAATACAGTGAGTTGCAAAAACATTGCCAGTCTAATTTATTTATGAGTTTGGACTTAGTTTCTACAAATGCAACTGAGAGTTAAATAAAAATATAAAAGTTTTAAGCTTTCCATTTGTCTTTGAAGGATCCCAAGATCTAAAATGTGTAAAAGCTTGAAAGTTTTGCGTTTGAAAAAGAAAATGACATTATTCTCCTTTAGTGAATAAATGGATTGTAACCTACCATCTAAGTTCACATGTGGAAGCAATAAATGTATTGAGTATTGGATTGTAGTGAAAATCATTTGGTTTTGGAGAGAACGGCTATATATAATTTGGCTATGGAGGAAAAGGCACTGTCGCCAAAATAAATTGTGTTAAAGGCAGCAGATTGGTGATGGTAATAATTATCTTAAAAAGTTATGCTTTGCAAGCAGCTAATCTTTTATATTCCCTATAAAAAGGTTTCAAAGGTTGAGGACCCTTGATCCGATTCGAAGGACCATCAACAAAGACACTTAGCTTCTCCTCTTTCCAGATGACCAGACCTACATGGAAGACAAGCCCCTTCTCCAGGAGTACGTTCTGAATGACGTGGGCAAGGTATGGGTGGGACCCATCAAGACCACGCGAGGAAAACCCTGGCTCTACGGCCAGTTTGACGCTGTCGTGCTACCAGCTTGCATGTTCATGCTGGATAGGGCTGAAGTACCTTTCAACCAGTAAGTCTTCTTATTTTCGTGTCATATTTTTTTCTCAATCACTTAAATTTTGTCCGATTAATCTGTGGCTACTTGGACAGCTAGAGTTCTGTCATTGGTTTGGCATTAATGAGTGGAAAGGAGGTGAGGCATATCTGCGAAGGAAGGGGAGTGGCCAATTGGGGTTATATAACCCGCAGCTTTATTGCGTAATTAATTCGGCAAGGCAAAGGGCAAAGAGTACGAAAAATGGACCAATCACATGCGAGATGAAAGACGCGATGAGGATTTCCGTCCATGTGATTGGTCGATTTTTCATACTCTTTGCCATTCGACTTGCCGAATTCATTACGCAATAAGGGTGCTATTTATTATTCTTTGAGCTAATCTGTGCTGGCAACAAGGTGGTTGACCAACTGATGAATTTAATTGGCTGGGTCTTGTAAGAGTTTTAGCCCGAAACAGACTGGCGTGTCAAAACATCTGGAAACTACCCGAAACTGGCGTTTCAAGACAATCTTACTAACATTATAATCCGAAAGTTCTGATGGATGTGTGTATGTTGGTTACTCAATCACGCTAAAACGGCTGAACGGATCTGGATGAAATTGACACAGAGATAGATTATAGTCTGAAATAGCACAGGCTTTCCATACCAGTATCATTTTCGCTTGGGATAAGAAAACCCTTTTCACGCCGACGAAGCCGCTGGCATAAGCTAGTTTAGAAACGCCCCTAGGCTAGGTGCTGATCTTTAAAGGCTAGATAAAAATGCGTGACTTTAGAGAAGCTTTATGCCCAGCAGTTTGTTGATTTATGAGATGACGAGTTCTCCTTTAAATATGCCTTCAACCATTCATAAACAAACCAATAATTACCAGGAAGAAAATACTCATGCATTTCAAAACGATTTATAATCACGATAAAAATAGAATTTACATAGAAAATCCGTAATAGCAACATTGATTTATAGATTTGGCAAATCTTCAACAGTTTATAGGTAAAACTATTTCATTCTGAATTTACTGTCTAGGTTTTACTTGACATCATGTGCAACTAAACAAGACAAGAATTGGCAGTCATGATCAGGATTAGAATCTAAATATTAAGGAAAATAAATAAGACTATAAACAAATCTAGTCCTTAAAGGACGAGTTCCATTGCTGCCCTAGGCTAAGCTTCGCAATTAATGCAAGTAGCATCGCTTTGTACGAAACCGTGACCCATGGGCGTGCTACGTATAGTTCTCGCCAAACTTCTTGGCCGCCCTGAAGTTGACTACAATGGCTGCGCAGTAGTAAATCTCATACAAAACCAGCACCGATCCGCGCTTTGCGCATCAGAGCTAACCTCAGGGCGTCCAAGTGGCGAGAAATATAGCTACGTACGGATGCCAGTGGCGGGCAAAGGGAATAATTAGGTAGGTACTACACGAATCGACAGGCCGATTGGTGTGATAGCTTTTCGTGTACCAGGAACTGTTAGTCGACGTCGAGAGATGCATTCTAGTATCGATCAATTGGTTTGGTAAATGCTAACACCCAAACAAATTCAGTCAGCCAACGTCCGAGGTAACTTATCCGTGCACAATCTACGCAGCAGTGGAATTGCACCTTCGCTATGTAGCTGGAAAACTAGCTGTGTTTATGAAGACTTGGTCTATAATTCTAGCGTCACCTTACGTGACGAGGTCTTCAATGGACGACGTTGTATGAATACGGAGGTGAAAGGAAGCGAGCAATTTAAAGGCGTTTAAAATATCGGTCTGTTGTTGATTGTTAATTCTGCGGGTTTCTTATTCGTTAGATTCTAGTGTTAATTGTTTTGTTTTTATCTGAAAATCGAGTCTATCTAACATCAAAAGGGGAAAAGACCTGAACAAAAAATTAAAAAAAAAATGATTACTTAATTAATTTCTTAGAAGTTACAATAATTTGTCATAATAAATGACAACATTACCTTGAAAAATGTTGCATCACCAAGCCAGTTACTAACTCATAGCTCGCAGTAATCTTTTTGATGGCACTTATAGATAAAAATTACTGCTTAAATAGCTTTACCCTGAAAATTAACTTATTATTAATTATTAGTTCTCATTTTGCCACTGCAGTGCTAAGATCTTCTTACTCTCCTTCGACTTCTCTTTATCATGAGCTATTTGCGTAAAGTCTTTGTCGAAAGAGTCTAAGCTCATTCCATTCCTTCCGCCTGGGCCTGCCGCGATGTCGCCTGCAACGTGAAGATTGGGCCGTGAGTTTGAACTATTGATCGTCTGACATGACACGACATCATCTGTCCAGTCCAGGCCAGGTCCATATTGGATTACATATTTATAAATCGTAACAAATAACAATAATATCTACAGTAGCGAAAAGGCTATTTGGAGACCATTGCCCAGTGATGGGACAATACTGGTGGAATAATAAAAAATGAATCAGATTAACTATGACACATTCTTAACAAAACGCTCTTTTCCTTTCCAGCCGTGGCGACCCCGTGAAGGTGACTCGCGCCATCTCCCGTATAGTAAACTCAAACGACGATGGTGGTGTTCTTGTAGGACGTTGGGACGGCGTCTACGATGACGGAACTGCCCCCTCGGAGTGGACGGGCTCTGTGGACATCTTGGCACAGTTCCTTGAGACACAGGAGCCGGTTTCCTATGGACAGTGCTGGGTCTTTGCTGGAGTTGTTACTGCTGGTGAGTAGGGTTTTTGGGTCTTGGCAAGTGTGATTAGGATACAGGGATTTGCCCTAGCAGGCGTTGCACTGAGAGGTTACGGGCCTCAATGTGCTGATGCCTGATGCCTTCAGGAAGCTTCTGTGCTTTTGGACGGAGCTGGTCTGGCTACTTTAGCCGGAACCCCTCGAACAACGGACCAAATTGGAGTCTATTTGCGGAAAAGGGAGTCCCTATTCTATTCTACGATCCCGTTGATCCCGTTAATGATCAAGTTCAGGAATCTGATGATGATGAAGTCGGAAAACTAAACATGCATGAGACATACTTGATATAAACGAAAGTGAAGAAACTGTGAGTAAGGTAATTTCCTGTTATCATCTTGATAGCGCCGATGTGAAGAAAAAACTGGCATCAAGCCAAGAATCAAAGAGATAGGTTGAACCAAGGACGGTGCAAACGTAACTATAACTTTCGCGTTTAAGTTCACTTATCTAGCTGAATCTGATCGTTTATCACCATTAAACTGTGCATTTGGTTTAGTTTATAAATCATTTCAAGCAGTTTGTTTCTACGTGGATAGCCAGAAAATGTTAATTCTACAGATAAATTAATATTTGGACAGCTCATTAAGATACGGAGGGTTATCTATGTATTTTACTGCCTTGATAAAATGGTTTAAAAATAATGTAGTTCCTTGAACCACTTTTTAATCTAATAATCATGAGATTCTTGGGACTTGGTCCAAAAAAACACGTTAGATGAATATTAATGGGGATTTTATACCACATACCTACTTCAAATGATTTCATTGCAATTCAATCGACAATAAAAATGTCATCTCAATTTGAGCTTTTGGTGACTTACCCATCTTCAAGTGATAACATGCATCTATTTAGAACCGCAATAGGTAGCTAACTGTTTCATAGGAAGCCTAGCCATGAGGTAGATAGGTTTAACATCGAAACAGCCGTTTTGAGCACAACCTTTACACATATCAGCTGTTTTATATGCCTGTGATCGGAACGCGCTAACGGCGCATATCATCAATCAATAAATATAATACTTTTATACATAAAAATTGTGCGTAACTTGAAGTATTACTTAGTTTTTGTTTCATCGCAATCGGTTCACTCTATCAAAAGTTTGATGAATTTAAAGTGTTCAAGAAGTAAAATTATCACAACACACGCAATTCAAATACTCGGACAGTTGAACTCGATATTCGATAGATGGCGTTGTTCATTTGAAGCCATTTTTTGAATGGCGGTGTTAAGATTTTCCGCGAAAGAATGACCCTACAAAAAATTGGTAGGTAGGTAGGGCGGGCAGGTAGGTAAGTAGGGTGGGGTAGGCAATCGGTTTACGGGAGCGAAGCCGCGGGCATAGCTAGTAAGCAATAAACGAGTAAACAGTTCTATCTACATCATTTCTAACCAATTATTTATTTTCAGTCTGTCGCGCCCTGGGCATTCCATCCCGTGTGGTCTCCAACCTGGTGTCAGCTCACGACGCCAACAGCACCCTGACCGTCGACAAGTACTACTCGGAAACCATGGAGGAGCTGGGTTATGATCCGAGCAACGCTGAGCCGGAGCAGACTGATTCCATCTGGAACTACCATGTGTGGAACGATGTCTGGATGGCCAGGCCTGATTTGACTGCTGGTGAGTTTCTTCTAGAAATACTTTTATAGCAAATAGGTAGACGACAAAAGAGGCAGAATCTTTAATAGATTTTTCAAAGATAAACATCTGTCTTTTGAAAGATGCAGCAAAAACGGTGCCGATGCACGATGACGATGCAAGCAGTCAAGTTATACTATAAGCAACGTATTGTGTATAAGTACATATATTCAATACGAAAGAAAATAAGTAATATAATATTTCTATACTATAACATTATAAAGAGGCCCGCCCACGTCAATGAATGTAATTAAATAAGTACATAATTTCAAATTGATTTATAAAAAATACTATATATCCTTTAAATGAAACAAAAAATATCAAGTCTTATTTTTTCGAATTAAGAAATCGGGTACCTCTATCTATCGATTTGTTGAATAGATATGATGAATAGATAGGATGGCAACGATACCCCACACCATGGGATAGACGAGAAAAACAACTTCCCTACTTTACGTCTATAGGTGGAACCAACCCTAAGAATGATTAATATGTATATCCACGCCAAATTATAGCTTTTTAGTACTAATAGTCTCTGAGCTAAGCTGCGGACGGACAGACAGACATAGCGAAACTATAAGGGTTCCTTGTTCGCTTTATATTTTAATTTAGATGTTGTGCTTCGACCAGAACTCAGCCATGTCCACAGCCCTAGCGTTGGCCTCGCACAGGTTCCTCATGGTGCTGGTGTTTGTGCACATAGAGCAGGACAAAATATAGGGCATCGTTTGCGATGAGGTTCCACAATAACATTGTGGCTGATCGGAGTACCCCCATCTGACCAGGCTGTACCTACAGCGGCCCACTTGGCTTCGCAGCCTATTAAAATTTAAAAATGGAATCATCGACACGATGAAGAAGAAGGTTTCCTTGTTGACTATGGAACCCTAAAAAAGAAAAAATGGTTTTCTTTCTTTCTTTCTCTTTCCCCAAACCAAAAACTCTTCTAACATTTTTTTCATAATAGGCTATGGGCTCGCGCTTGACCACTATCTCACCTGATGGTAAGCGATGATATGGTTGACGGTGAAGCACGCTTGCCTAGAAATAATCTATTCACTCTTGACTTAAAGACCCCTAGATTGTAGTTATCGGGCAACACAGACTCCGGCTGTACGCATAATAAAAAAAACCCAAAACGTTTTGTGCGTATGGGTGGGATGTCCACCATGTACCGATGGCGCATCGCCATACGTCTGGTAGTCCGATGATAAAACGGGCTAGGTGGAATTAGATCGTGCAATGCACAATCCCCGAAATGTAACCGATAAAAAACCGACAAAGCTGGCAACTCGGCGGCGATGTTCAAGGCTCTGGAGGTTTGACTTGACCAGTGCCTCATTGCCGATGAGCCTCTTGGCCCGCTTTTCGATCGACTCTAGTGCATCAAGCTCTAGCTATTTGGCAATTTCATAATCTAAATGTAATTTATAAATCTTACCACAACCATACTAATTCCTCATCTCTCAGGATACGGAGGCTGGCAAGCAATCGACGCCACTCCTCAAGAGACCTCCAAGGGAATGTACCAATGCGGACCAGCACCATTGGAAGCCATCAAGCAAGGAGTCATCGGAATGAACTATGATGTGGAATTCATGCTGGCTTCCGTCAACGCTGATCTGATGAGGTGGAGGATCGACAATAGCGAGGAGACTGGATACGCTATGGTAGACAGCAATACCTACCAGTAAGTGTACTTTTATAGGTTAATAGTAGATTTTACAATGAGTGCACAAAACGAACCATTTTCATCCGAGACTTAGTAATGTCGAGGAAAATGGTTTTGTGGACGAGTTATAAACTCTGCTTTTCATTTCGATTGCGAGGAAATAAAACAGTAGTATAACATAACATTTCTTTAATTAATATTCAAAGTAAAATTAGTTTTAGCAAATTTGAAGAAATTAATAAACGAAAAAGCAAGACCTGTTTCCCGCCGCTTTTTTTTTAAATCTTACGACATTGATATTTGGCTTGGGCTGCAGACCTATACAGCCTACTATTAAATTAATTTTGTAATACGTATATATTTTAAATGAATTAAATAACATACCGTATTTTAATTTAAATTTTAATATATTTTATGTCTTAAAAACACATAAAAGGCAAATAAATTAAAGTAAATATTATAAAATAACAAATTCTATCTGTGAACTTTTTATGGTGTTTGGCTGTATGGCTCATTTTTTTTTGCCTTAATACTCGTATAGATACATTTATAAGTAGATACGTTAATGCTCTTGCACAAATAAGCAATTTCAGAGAAATGAAAATATATTTTTCATATGGAATTGTCGAGCTACATGTAAATTACTTATTAACAAAATATTAGAAGTTTGATATTGTATCGTAAAGAAAAGTGTATTATATGAAAAGAGAACAAGTTAAGAAGGAAGAAAGTTAGCATAAACCCGTTTAAAAAATTCAGCATTTCATGCAAGGTGCTTTCCGGGTACATTTTGCCGAGATTTCCTGTCAGCGGCAGTTGCCTTTTATTAATTTTAAATGCCCGGGATTTTCCGAAGTTCAGCATACAAACTTTGTACTTTACCAGTTGAACTGCTCTTGTGACCCTGATTGTGCCGATTCTCGCGGTAATCCTACTTACTGCAAATCCTGACTTTTTTTTTACGATGAATCTGGATTTAAACATCTTATAGTCACCGCCAGATAACAAAAAAATAAAAGGCGTTAACAGTTAAACACTTGTCTACCAATGTATTCCAATACTTCAAAAAGATACGTATAAATGTAAAAGCAGTGTCGCTAACTTGATCAAAAAAAACATATCGCGGTAAGGGGCACCCGTGACCCTTTCACCTGGCATTCAGTAATGAGTGAATATCTCATAAACGCGTGGAACGATTTACATGATTTAAACGGATAAAATAATAATCTTTATTGAACAAACACCTTTCATTACTTTGCTTAATATTTAGATCGTGTTACACAATTATGAAAGGCGCACTAATTTATTAAACCCTGCCTCCTAAACTAGGATACCCTGTGTCTTAGGAGTCAAAAAATTCTATGCTTAGGCATCTTTCATTTGAGACCAAAATGATCAAAATATCTCAATAAACAAAAAATCATGTTTACAAGTTACGTAAGGTGCAAGTCGGATCAATGACCTCTATTTTTTTGTTATCTGGCGGAGACCATACTTTCCTAATAACCTCTTTTCTTTCCAGCATCGGCCGCATGGTCCTCACAAAGAAACCATACGTGTTTGATCCCAACGGCGACGAGGATCGCGAAGACATCACAGACCAGTACAAGTTCAGAGAAGGAACAGCCTCCGAACGACTGGCCCTCATGAACGGAGTGAGGTTCTCTGAAAGGGCCAAGAGATATTACTCAGTGGCTAGTAATCTGCAGAATGATATCAGTTTCAAGCTACGTGATGTGGATACCGTGCCCATTGGCAAAGACTTCAGAGTGACTGTTGATATTGAGAATACATCGGGAGAGGTAAGAGAGAATGCTTAGTTTATTATTCAACTTATGTGTTCCTTTTTGCTTTAGAGAACCCGCCGTATTCGGCTCCAAGTGGTGTATTTTGAAAATGAATGACTGCAACTGGAAGGCATTATATTGGTTGGTACAGATTTAAACAACCCGCTATCCAGAGGGTCTAAAAATTTGGTGTACTACGTATACAATGTGCTAAAGATCTGATTACAACAAAAAAACCGGCCAAGTGCGAGTCGGACTCGCGCACATAGGTTTCCGTACCATTATCGTACGGCCAAAAATTCACGTTTGTTGTATGGGAGCCCTACTTAAATATTTATTTTATTCTGTTTTTAGTATTTGTTGTTATAGCGGCTACAGAAATACATCATTTGTGAAAATTTCAACTGTCTAGCTATCACAGTTCATGAGATACAGCCTGGTGACAGACGGACAGACAGACAGATAGACAGACAGACGGATCGCGGAGTTTCAGTAATAGGGTCCCGTTTTTACCCTTTGGGTACGCAACCCTAAAAAACGAACAACCAAATACAATTTTCAAATTAGTTCAACGGGGACAATCATTCCAATTTGTTACCTTATTACAATGACATAAGAGTAAAATGCCGCGTGCAATTAGATTCCATTATCTATACTGAGAAGGACATAAATAAGACTTACCCATGCCTTTTTCCAGGGTCGTAACATCAAGGCTTCTCTATCAACCAACAGCGTGTTCTATAACGGAGTGAGAGCCGGCGTCGTCAAGAAGGTCGAAGGAAAGATGTTTGTTGGACCTGGCAAAAGTAAGTTTAAACTTAGAACCCGTTATATTGTTGCCTTAAGGATACACTAGTCGACGGCACGAACTATTTTGTGCGCGGGGTTAAAATGCATTTTATATCAACCGACAACAAGTGCGGAAGAGATAGATGCTGTGATGAGCAGTAGGAAGCTAGTTCGCGTACGAATAAACACTTTTGCAAATTTGTCGCGAAATGGATAAAGATTTAGGACGAAACCGAGCGCGCGAAATTTTATAAACAGACCTTTGGCAGTCTAGATATCATGAAAAAACGAATAAATCTATCTGTTCAAAATAAAATTATTTGCATTGTTGAACTACTAATTAACGATTATTTAGATGAAAGATTAGATTTTAAACGTTTTGCAATTTTCTGTCTTCCTATGGTATTTATTTGCGCCCAACAATGCGTTAAAATTAGTGTCGAGTTCGACGCTCATAACTTTCAAATATTTTCTTTTTTTACTTCCATACAGGGCTAGATAATGATGAGACAAATTGAAATCACTTTTTATTTTGAACGTACATCGTCATACAGTGGAATAATCCCTAGACTACGTTTGTATGGAAGAATTTTCGACTAGTGTAACCTTAAGTACGACGATCTTAAAATAAAATCCTTAACGATCGTGTAACGGTCTCCAAGACAATTATTGCGAATGAAACGAATATGCTACACTTTTTTCCCACCGAGTAAAATACCTGGATTAATACATAAATAAGTGGCTGTGTGATAAAGTGACACACGAGTGACCTACCTACGCTCGCGTTAAAAAGAACTAGTATGTAGTTTCCTAGGCTAGGCTATATACTTACTACTTACATATATTATTGAATTAGACGAGTTAATATCATTATGAAATGATTACCTACCTAGTATGATTTAAAATAAGTATAATAAAAATATAATATTTACCTCAGATTAGAGAAAAGAATCTGAGTTATTTACAATCACAAAACTAAAAAGAAACGTTGTGTTTCAATGTTTACGTGACGCGCGCTTGTAGGCACTTATTTCAAGGACAGGGCCGAGTCACAATACTGTTAGATAAAAGTGCCGTTCTTGACTGGATCTGTCTTCATAGTCGAAACGGCTCATCTACTCGTATTCTTAATCATCGATATATATGTACTACGCACTAGATTTGGCGATCCGAACACTCACTCTGTTCGACTGAACTGTACTGCAATCCGTACACCTCACATTCCACTATGTTGAACGAAACGCGAAAGCGCCATGAATTTCATGTTTGATCGCGTGTAAATTAAACTCTATAAGCGATTTAGTGCTGCATGTTTTAATAGTTTGATTAGACAAAATTAGATAATGTTTAGCGCTGCAGGGAACTTTAGTTCTAACTCACCAGCATTTCGACAAATGGTTTTCATGAATGTTCTTGTCTATCGATAATCACAATTTATATCATCAATCTCGCTTGCAGAGGAACAAATCAGCATCCTAGTGAAGTCAGACGACTACCTACCCAAACTAGTGGAGTACTGCAACATGAAGATATCAGCGATGGCCATCGTGGATGAAACCAAGCAGTCCTGGGCTGATGATGACGACTTCCAAGTCATCAAGCCTAATATTAACATTAAGGTAAGTTGGGAACAGAAAACAATTGACGATGATGTAATGACCTGGGGGGTGAACATAAGCTCTTAGGGCGGTATCAATTTGAGATCGAATAAGGGACAGATGTTTATGACTTGTATACATCTGTCACTTACTCAATCTCAAATTGATACCGCTCTAAGAGCTTATGGTCACCCCCCTGGTTAAGGTCGCAGGAATCCATTGGATGTGAGAAACACCGGAGCAGTCGTTATGGCGATGCTAAGGGCAGGCTAATTACCAGCAGTGGATATTTTGCGGGTGGAATTTATATGATAATAAAAAAAAGTTTATTTCAATTACATAAAGCATTAACAACAACAACAATGATGAACAGCTACAACAGGAAAATGATTTATTAACCTGTTTTTTCTGTTTTTGGTCCTCAAATTATCATGTAAAGTGACCGCAGGATACTTAAAATGTGATACTCGTTACCTTATGATATTATACAGTGTCTTGTTCGTCAAAAAATCGGGTGGAATGTTGATGATGATAAAAAAAAAAGTTTATTTCAATAACATAAAGCATTAACAACAACAACAATGATGAACAGCTACAACAGGGAAATTATTTATTAATCTGCGTTTCCTGTTTTTGGTCCTCAAATTTTCATGTGAAGTGACCGCAGGATACTTAAAATGTGATACTCGTTACCTTATGATATTATACAGTGTCTTGTTCGTCAAAAAATCGGGTGGAATGTTGATGATGATAAAAAAAAAGTTTATTTCAATTACATAAAGCGTGAACAACAACAACAATGATGAACAGCTACAACGGGAAAATGATATATTAACCTGTGTTTCCTGTTTTTGGTACTCAAATTACCATGTAAAGTGACCGCAGGATACTTAAAATGTGATACTCGTTACCTTATGATATTATACAGTGTCTTGTTCGTCAAAAAATCGGGTGGAATGTTGATGATGATAAAAAAAAAGTTTATTTCAATTACATAAAGCGTGAACAACAACAACAATGATGAACAGCTACAACAGGAAAATGATATATTAACCTGTGTTTCCTGTTTTTGGATACTGGAAACACAGGTTATACTTAAAATGTGATACTCGTTACCTTATGATATTATACAGTGTCTTGTTCGTCAAAAAATCGGGTAACATTAATTTTACATACATACACAAACTGTCTGTCAGTCTTTTTGCCATGAGGGTATGCAGAAAGCTACCTGCTCCTCACATACTTAATATAAAAAAAATTGGCATAGTAAATGTAGTTTATATCAAACTTCACACTAATATTATAAAGGCGAAAGTGTGTGTGTTTGTTAAATTCTTCACGCTCAAACGGTTGGACGGATCTGGATGAAATTTGGCACAGAGATAGATAATAGTCTGGAATAGCACATATGATTCTTTTTATCCCGGGAATATGTCACAGTATAAATATACAAACAGTATGGAAACTACCTACAAACGCTCGAAACGGCACACTCACACAAACATGCGCACCGACGAGACCCCTAAGCAGCGTCCGCGGTGCTGTCAGTAGTGCGAGCCGCTTAGAGGACTCGTCGATGCGCATGTTTGTGTGAGTGTGCCGTTTCGAGCGTTTGTAGTTAGTTTTCGTACTGTTTGTCCATATTTATACTGTGAATATGTTCTCTTGTGATAATTTTCGCCATTCACGAAGCTAGTCTGATATACTGGGTGGACAAAAAATCGTGGATCAAACAAAACAGGGTGATAGTTGGGGTTATTAGGAAACAAAATAGAAAAAAAAAAATTACCTTCTGCATATAGCCCCAAATATCGCCCTGTTTCGTTAATCCACGATTTTTCAAGGTAATTATCCCAAGGACTGAGTTGCTAGATATCAGCTACATACGAGTGCCTGTAAAGTTTAATACGATCCAAATAAACGACTTACGTTTTTTCTTCTCTTTTCCAGTTCAATGACGACCTAATCATCGATCAGCCAACAGTAGCCTTCCTCTCTTTCACCAACCCTCTGGACCGTAAGCTCACTGGTTGCGAGTTCAGACTGACGTCATCTGGCATCGGGGGCCGCACGCTCAAGCTGCAGGCTTCGGATGCGGAACCATTGGCGCAAGTCACCGCTGAGTTGCCTATTCAGCCTAATGTAAGTAGAAGATAAGGTTGCGAATTGCACACAAATATTGCTTCCATCTGTAGCGACCCTTAAGAGGCAATGCGGTCGCAGACATCCGACTGAATATCCTAAGTAAAAAGTCATAATTCGAGATTTGGCTCTCGCCTATTTCCTAAACTGAAAAAAAAAAGATATATACTGTGCCCCTCTGTTTTCCTTTTTGATGATACCTACATTATCTTTAGAAGCACTAGAACCTTCAACAAATGCTCAAAATTGCGCTGTCAACAGAGGCCTATATATAGTTGGTTGACAACTATAAATAAAAATACAGAAACACAACATACTCGTATATCTTTTTTATTCAATTTGCCTTGTGGGTAACGTCTTACTTAAGGCACTTATTGGCAGATAGCAGGTATGTCTGCCCCTAAATTCTACCTACACTCTTACTTAATGATATTTATGCCATGGTGTAAGCTTATTCTCCAAGCGAGATTATTCCTCTGTTCAGATTTGAAGTATAAATAGATGGTAAACTACAAGTAAATGAGCTGTTTCATAATATCCGCTGGCAATGTTTCTGTCATGACATGGTCTTGGTAGTCCCAACAGATAAACACAAACGTCGACGGTGATTATTTTCTATCAAATAGGCCGTAGAACATGGTGAAAATCGTGACCTGCCATGGTGAATAAGTTTTTAGTGGACCATTTGCGTCTTTACCGTCCATTTATATACAGGTTGCATATACATACTTATGATGCCTGTAAATTGTTCAGTACAGGGTACCTACAACTTTTACTTATATATTTTTTTCCCTTGCAGAAACTTGGAAAGATCAACTTCGTGGCGACATTCAAATCAGTTGAACTCAAGGACATCAGTGGTGCAGCTACTGGTGAAGTGTTCGAAGGATAAGCTACCTTATTTCTCAAGAAATAAGGCATATTTTATGTTGTCAGATTCTGTTGTTCTATTATAAAATTTTGCGAGTACATTAGTCAGGTATATTTAAGTTTTTTTTTGTTGTATTGGCTAGTCCATAATTTTTTTTTATTGTTTAGCTTCAAAAATATGTAAGATTTTTTTATATTTTAAGATATTGCATTTTCAGATATTTTTTATTTTTCTAAAGATAAGTCACTAGTTTTAGAAGCTTTTAAGATTTAATTGAAATTTTATTTTAGATATAATGTGAGTTGTAAGTGCCAATTATTATATTGTGTCTATAGGTTTTTAAAACCTGTTATAATTATTAAAGATAATAATTTATATAAAAAATATTTAAAATAATAATATTCATTTTGGGCGCACGGTTGGCGCAGTGGTTGAGCGATTGACTGCTGCGCTGCGTGTCGCGGGTTCGATTCCCGCACGGAACAAATATTTGTATGATCTACAAATAGTTGTTCCGGCTCTGGGTGTTTGTGTATGTGAAATTATATGTTTGTAAACGCACCCACGATACAGGAGAAATTCCTAGTGTGGGGCAACGTTTTTTAAAAAAACAAAACAAAATAAAACAATATTCATCCAGGCAGCGCCGTGATACGGTACACATATAGAATTAAGTTTAAAAATCAAACATTTTGAAAGTAAAATTACTTTTTAATTTGTCATTGAGTACCATATTATTGTGGCAGGCATTTTGTAGTATTTAGCATAATTGTCTATTTTTTATGAATTTTGTATTGAAATCTATAAGATTATAGTCGTGAGGTTATTTCGAAAACTGTCTCACAGTGTAAAATTTATGATGTAAGTTACGTTTTTATTCAAAATTTTAAGAAATTGCTTATAATAAATGAAATTTTTTATTACTATTTTGCTCGTATTATTCTTTCCTATCTGCAATACCTTGAAGAAACGAAGACCAAGAAAGTTGGCAACAAAGATTTTTAGAAATAAAACTTAACCTTTTGGGTCAAATTGTAGCGTCAAGAAAAAAAAAACAATAATTTTAAAACAAAATTTTATTCAATTCCATGCAGCGTCTACCACTTTCGCTTACAAACACAAACAGTGTGACATTTTGTTCAAAATTATCCACTTAAATTGAAATGGGACATAGTCTAGGCAAACTTATTTTTATTTACTATATTGTTATTTCATACCTAGTCACCCGTTAAATCGCAGGGAGGTATTCGAAGGGGTTGATGAAGCGTTTTATATGAAACAATAAAATTAATTAACATAAAAGCAATTGTCGTAACCGAGGCAGGCCTAAGAAGCGCTGGCGTGACAATTTGGACTCGTTTTGAAGGATAGGCCGGAGAATGCAAAATTTAAGGAGCGTTGGAAGGCTATGGGAGAGGCCTTAGCCCAGCAACAACAATACAATATAGCAATGCAATACAATATAGGTTAATATAAAAAAAAAGTAAACAATTCAAAGTCGGTCAAGAATTTTGCTTTTGTACCTTTCAATGAAATTGAATTAATTGGGTTGAATGGTGTAATATTTCCACAAAAACAAGCATTTATTTACACAAATGATCGCACAACATCATTATCGAACCAGCAAAATCAACCACAATAATCACAAAATAAGACACAAGTTTGCCTAGCCGTATCCCTGAGAACCATCATTCGATGCACCCAAAACCATAGGATATTTAACCTTAACCTATTTAATTAAACTAAATGGAAAACACAACATCGCCATACATAAATAAAACAATATATTTTATCACATAATATTCGGTTAGCTTGGTGCCCACTTTGTTATCAAAATGGCGATAATTTACGAGATCCCACCGCAATAATCTAAAAATTAATAAATAAATAATAATTGGTTAATTGTTTTTATTATAATAATCCACTAACTTAAACCCTTAACATACGTAATCATAGTTTGTTTACGAAAGATGCGGTTAGATGTTGCCAGGAAACCCTACAATAATGTATTTTACTATCAAGTATCTTCATGAAACTTAAGTTTTATAAAAAAAGATAACTTGCATATTTTAGCCGTGGGATCTTAGGCTATAAGGGTAATGAAGTAATATGGAGGACATTCATTATTTAATAATTCTAATAATGGCAATAACTTGCCATCTATAAAAAAAATCGTGCTGATTTTAAAGTAAGAGATCATAATGTTTTATCATGACGCTAGCGTTTCTCGAATGGGTAGGCAGAGCCATTGAGGCAGCTTATTGTATTCTTGATGGACAAACTAAATACAATCGTGTGTTATCTGTAGTTTATTCGCGTTATGAAAAAAATCATCGTTGTCAGCCGCCCTCTCGACCAATCGTGTCGCAAGTATCTAAAAAGCTTGCGACCAGATTGGTCTAGCGACTACTATTTTCTTAACGCGAATGAACTATAATTATGATCTTTCGAGATTTTAAGACAGGATGCAGACCCCAACAAAACTATGGCTATACTAGCCAGAATTTTGAGTATGAAAAGTGGACACCAAACATATGAAAATAATTTGAAAGGGAATAATGTAGCACAATTGCTTCTGTACAAGGAACTTCAAGCTTAAAGGACGGCCAACAAAACCACTGTATATTTATAAACATATCTGTATTTATATTAAAACTATTCTTTAACAAAAAAAAGGTTTGCAAAAAAAAATCTGCTGACCATAGTCATGATGATATAACTTGATATCATAAGAATTATTTTGTACAAACAAAATAAAAATCAATTTTTGTTTTTCACAAAATGAACACCTCGATTTCTTTACACAAGTAATATTAAAATTCATTGCCTTTTCGTAAACCAAATGCGACTAATATTAATAATAAATAGCCGTATGAAAAACTAGAAAAAATGAATAAATAATTTGGCATAATGGACAATTTTCAAAATAATACTTAGCTGAGATATAAGCACTTCTTTTTCAACAAATGATCTTTCACAATTATTATTCTTAATATATTATAAACTTGAAATATTGCTTTCGATATTATTCTACACACGATATAAGACTTCTTGGTAATCTGCTGTATTGCAAAAATAAAGAATTTTTCACTAATCAGGGGATGACAGAACTAAATATGTCAGCGATTTTTTAAGCATAAATTGAACTTGCCTTAAAATGTTGCCATCTCTAAACCGAGAAAGAAACTAGAAAGAGATAAATGGGCTTCGTATTAGAGCTGTCAAATTTTCGCTTCACAAGACGCGGTGTTAATAATTAAAAAGGTACAGATCGACTGACATTATACAACCACTTCAGGTGTTGCTTTGTATGTTACTAAGAGATAGCAATATTTTATTTACCTTTCTGAAGGTGTCCAACTTAATCGAAGCTATTGCCAGTAGTGAGACCAGTGGTGGCCCAGTGGTATCGGCCGCGACTTACAAGTTGTAGGTCGTGGGTTCGAACCCAGGCAGGCGCTTTACTTTTTGTAAATTATTTCATCACCACTGCTCTCAAAAACGGTGAAAGAAAATATCGTGAGAAAACCGGCATGTCCTAGAACCAAAAAAAATCGAAGACATGTGACATCCACCAACCAGCACTGGGCCCGCGTGGTGGATTATGGTCCATCCCCTCTCACAGAGAGGAGGCCTGTGTCCCAGCAGTGGGAACATTAATAGTCCGATGATGTGCTGTGATTGCCAGTCGAAATTGTACTTTATTAAAACGAGCATATGATACTTCACAGTATCATCAGTATCATTCATAGTTTCTGAATTTTTAATTCATTCGGATGACAAGTAGGTCACAAGATTCGACTTCAGTGTATCTAATACCTTTAAACGAGCAATTCTTGTATATATAAAATCTGAATCTCACAAACGGCTCCAACGATTTTCATGAAATTTAGTATGCAAGGGGGTATCGGGGGCGTCGTTTTCTCTATTTTGAGCAGAGCTCGCTCGCCCAGGTACTACAAATTAATGACATCGTCTCAATAAGTGTGACTTAATCATGATTATTGGTCTTAATCAATCCTTAAAACCACTGACAATAATTCAGTTCTGGCATCTAGTAACAATATAGACTGCTTTATCAACAAACAATATTATTGAAAATTATTCCTTCTCTCATAAATTATTTGTGAAAACTTACGCTTTAATTATGTACAGTGTATTTTTCTTACATGTCTTATTTGGTAAACAAACACGGTATGATTTAAAAATCACGACCTTTCTTTGAACTGTAGTGTACTTAGACGAAAATGAACCGTATTCGCCTACAGTTAATGTGCATATTCCTATGAGCGACTGCAGTCAATCGTTTTATAATAATATGAATGTTAAACTTATTTCAATAGGGTTTATTTTCGTATGAAATGCTTTTGTACTTAGTTTGAGTAAAGTCAACGCTTGCTTCATATATCTTAGCTTCAGTCTGACTCATT
The DNA here is from genome assembly GCA_948252205.1 of Orthosia incerta. Taxonomy (NCBI): domain Eukaryota; kingdom Metazoa; phylum Arthropoda; class Insecta; order Lepidoptera; family Noctuidae; genus Orthosia; species Orthosia incerta. The sequence continues at coordinate 5,399,224 of OX411745.1, read as the reverse complement.
TTTAAAGGTTTGAAAATTTAGATCTTTGTTACAAACACATAAAGTTCAAATTAAATTAACAAAACGTCTTAGAATGAAAGCCATTTTCTCTAAATCGAAATGCCACCTTGCCAGCGCCATGTTCGTTAACCAAATAGGAGAATTATGAGACATACACTTTAAATGAAATTGTTCAACACTTACGCACTAAGTTTGACTTCTCCGTGGTGTGGGGAATGTGGTAACAAGGATCAGATTTTGGGATTAGATAATTATCAATGTACTAAGTACTACTCGTATTTGCTTTAATAATCGATTTCGAAGCCGCGTTTATGTTCAAACAAAAGTTGCGGTATATTCTTTCAGATACATATAGTTGTTGCTTGAAACGTGTTGCTGTAACATTTTTTTTATTTTATGTTGCCCGCTACATTTTAACATAAACATCACGCCTGCAACCACCAGACCAGAGGTCACCAATAAGTTTCTTTTGGGATCCGTTTTATAAAAAAATATCACCGACACGGTCCGTAAGAGCCACCTGCTCCACTTAAATATGTAAATGTAGATACAATAACAATGACGATGCGTCCGTTGTCGAATTAACAGCAGTAAAGACAAAGCGCGATATAAATTATTAAATTATGTACTCAAGTAACATGTGTACTTAAGGTTACACTAGTCGACGGCACGAACAATTTTGTGCGCGGGGTTACAATGCCTGCTATCTCATCCGACAACTCGTGCGAAAGAGATAGATGCTGTGATGAGCAGTAAGAAGCTATTTCGCGTACGAATTAGCACTTTTTAGCGAAATTAATGATGATTTAGAACGAAAACGAGCGCGCGAAATTTTATAAACAGACCTTTGGGAGTCTAGATATCATGAAAAAACGACTAAACGTATATTTCAAAAATAAAATTATTTGCATTGTTGAACTACTAATCTATCCCTGTATGGTGGCCCTTTTGCAATTTTCCTTTTTCTTATGGTATTTATTGCCGCCCAAAGATGCGTTAAAATTAGTGTTGAGATATGGAACTTTCGACGCTCATAACTTCCAAATATTTTTCTTTTTTACTTATTTGTTTCCATACAGGGCTAGATAATGAGGAGACAAATTGAGATAATTTTTTATTTCGAACGTACATCGTCAAACAGTGGAGTAATCCGTAGACTACGTTTGTATGGAAGAATTATCGACTAGTGTAACCTTAAGGTCCTCACTAAATAAGTCGGCGGTCCGGATCCGGACCGCGGTCCGCCATTTGGTGTCCCCTGCACTAGACCAAAAGGCATTATCTATATTATTTGGCAGGCTCCTGCCTGCCAAATAATATAGATAATGCCTTTTTAGCCAACGATTTCGACAAGTTAGTAGTCAACGGAAAGATTTTGAAACTGGTCGACATTTCAAATCTTGTAGTACACAGTATATTGAAATCATTATTAATCTACATAGTTTCATACATGACGAATTTGCTAATGCTGTTGTACTAATGAAATGTATAGATAAATTGAAACTACGATATAAATGCATTTAAACACTGTAACAACTTTATTTAAACCTCTTTTGTATATAACCAATCTTTTTTATTATACTCAGGTTTTTAACATCTGAATCGTTAGATATATCGAGTAGTTAGGTAATGTTTTCGAATTTTAGGAAAGCTATCTTAAAACGTCTTACTCCGTAACAAAATGTTGACTACGAAAACCGCTCTTGATACTACGAAATAAAGTTTCTTATTTATGTGTGCAATACTTTGCTTTGCCATTATCTTCGTTTAAGAGCTCCTACAAGTTTCACGAGCCAAAGACAGAAAGCAGCTACTTTTCCTCTACATTTCTTCATCATATATCTTGTAGTTATTGAGAAATTTGCGCTGGAAAAGTAGCTGTTTTTAGCTCGAGAAACTTGTAGGGACTCTTAAAGCCAGAGCTTTTTTTAAAGACTTTTCAGATCAAAGTCAGATTGATAATAAAGACGTACAATTGGCTTTACAGAATGATGTCTTAGCAATATCGATATATCATTCCTATTAAAAAACGTTCCTAGTACTGATCAAATACATTTACACTTTCGACGATATCTAACGATTCATACCGACATTCACAACACTTGCTCCCTTCAGTTTGCTTTCTTACATCTAACGAATGTCACCTATACATTTCACTAACCAAGCTATATTTAAAAGTACCGCGAAAGAAACAATTTACAACCTTATCACCAACGATATACAGTCGAAAATAGATAGACCAGAAACCATCGTAGCGTCGAAAGAGACAATTTTCGACTTAATGACCTTAAAAATAAGGTTGAAAATTGGTCTGTGAGGTACTTTTGGACGACCAATTTTCAATATTATGTCACTAGCAATAAGGTTGAAAACCGTTTGACAGGAATTTACCGCAGTTTTAATTTCACACTCGTCACACCACAGCTGACTAAGCTAGTGTACTTTGGCTTTACCTGTGACGATCTTGGCGTACTCTTCGTAAAAGCGCGGGAACAGCTGGATAGCGAAGTATACCACGGATAGGTATGCGACGATCGCTAGCGTCAGTATGAGGTCGAATACTGCGGGTTTTACACTGTGGGTGATGAGAAGGGATCTTTATAGTTTTTGCTTGTATAAATAAAGAAAGAAAAGAAAGAATACTCATTTGAAAAAAAAAAAAAAAAAGTTTTGTCTATGTAAAAAAATCAAGAAAGCCAAAAAATACGGATGCGTAAAATCTGTGATGATCACCACCATCAAAACAGATCAAGCTCACATTCGAGTCGAGTGCCAACGAATCCCGACGAAAATACATGTGCTAACTTTTTTTAGAATTTAGGGTTCTCAAATACTCAACATGACGAACTCAATCCACATATTAGCCATTAGCAAGTTTATCGCACATAATTAATTGATATGTAAAAAAAAACCGGCCAAGTGCGAGTCGGACTCGCGCACCAAGGATTCCTTACCATTACTGCAAAAAAACGGCAAAAGAATCACGTTTGTTGTATGGGAGCCCCACTTAAATATTTATTTTATTCTGTTTTTAGTATTTGTTACTAGACAGACTAGTTTTTAGTAGATAGACAGACAAGACGGACCGCGGAGTCCTACCCTACCGTTTGGGTACGGAACCCTAAAAATTGGCTGAAAATTGAGTTTGAGGTTTGAGGGAATCATTTAGTATATCTTTTTCAGCCGATACAATCAAACTACTGAGGAAATGACTTCCCCATGACTATGACTATTTGGGGACGTAACTCGAACTAGTAGTCCTTGATGTTCGCATTTAGGTTGTCTCGCTACTGATTGCCTCCCTCTCTTTTAGTTTTAACGCGATAATCAATATAATGAAGCTTACCTGTACACATAAAGGGCCGCTCTCGTGGCTCCATACAGCGTGTACTCTGGCTCTCTCTTGTCGACAGCATGTGTACTAACCGTTACCTCCATGTAGCGGGATAACGCTCTTTCTAGGGCACCCGTCACACCTATGGCCAAAAAGAATAGAATTAGTATATTTTATTACCCACAATAATATCCATATAGAAGAAATATCAGGAACTGCCAAAAAGGCGAGTAATAGTAACTTATAAGAATAAGGGATAATTTCAAAACTAACATGGCAATGGGGATGTGAACGCAAAGCTGTTTGCAGATGTCGCTGGCGGCGCAATGGCTGCTGTCAAATCATTTTTTCTTTGTTTATATCACGCTCTACTATCTACCATCGTTATTAATTCTAAGTATTGACCCTGGAAGCTTACGGAATTGAAAGACAAACTAAAGAAATAAGAAGCAAGGATAAATGGAAAGAAAACAGATCTTATTGAGAGGCAGACTTTTATATAATAATTTAATTTTTATATAAAAGTCTGCCTCTCATATTATTTTTTAACGATGATATTTCTAGATTTGGCAATTTTTTTTGTTGTAAAGTGTTATTTATTACTTGACTCATGGTAAGAAAATTTACAAAAAATTAGAGAACATTACTTTAATGTGTTGGCATTCTTTACGTTTTCGGTTAGAAGTTTTATTTTATTTTCGGCAATCAAAGGCCTCAAGCTTCTGAAGGCCAAGAAAATGATATTCCTGGTGTAGAACTTTATCAATACGTTAACAGCTCCACTAAATGGCCGAAGATTACCAACAAACATAATCAGAGTTACTATGACAGGTACATAACAAAACCTATAAATATGTATAGCCTTTTCCCAGATTTTTTTAGCGTTGTATCTTTGGGAAACAAATGAACACCAGGGTTGGTAGGCATATCCTGCTACAGCACACAGCGGCATATTTCGAAAAAGTTACATTTACTGAACGATAGGTTACAAAATGTATGAATTTGACAGCTTTCAATAGTCATAGCGACTATGCGCCAGTTATCGTGAAAAATTGCAGTTCACATCCCCATTGTTGGTAGTGATTATGATAGAACTTTTTCGTTTTAATCATTTTGATGCAGTTATGATTTATTTATTATAAATACATACATAAACTCGCGCCTTTTTTGCATGGGTGAAACTACAGAACGCCACCTGCTACGATCCTTACATACTTCTTTTGCTTCACTAACATTCATACATCTAGTCATACACACACACCGGTTATGAGTACTGCGCACCTGGCATTTCTGAAGAATATCTCCTATAAGGTCTATGTATGTCTTCCTAGAGCGTCCCCTCCCGGCGTTTCCATTCACGTCTGCCTTGAAAATACCTTTTGTTAGTCGCCTTTCATTCATCCTCTCAACATGACCAAACCATCTTAACATACTCTTTTTAATTTAAGTCACTACATTTTCTTTTATTTATTATAAAATGTAATAAAAGAGAAAAACAAACTTTAACTCACCTGCACTAGGCAGTGTGGTTGTGATAATCTGTGGTGCTCTAGCTTGTGACGATAGGTAATTGTACCAATGTCTGATTGATGCCTCATCTACACTCTGTAAAAAAAGAAACAAATTAGGTAACACTTAGCAATGTCAAACAAGGAGTTTTGGCGGGTACGTGATCGCGTCTATGCTGCTTCTCTGTTTTATTTTCCTAAAACGGTGTTAAATTGAATATTAATAGTATAAAAAATGTGGTTTTTTATTCTAATAATATTATTGAACGTGCACGAGTGGAGGCAAGTAAAACACAGCGGCAGAACATGAGTTTGTTCATGTTGTCGACAAAACTCCGTGGAAGCTTTCAATAAAGTTACCGCCATTGGGGCCTAACTGGGACATTGGACTAAAAACCAAAAAACCCGACTCACAGTATACGATTTGACCAATCTAGCTGGACAATAGGTATTTAAATATAATACTTAAAATAACTATTTACTGATCTCCTTACATCCTTGAATATATTACTTAACTGACAATAACAGTAATTTATCCCTAGACCGCGCGAAACTGGTTATAACAAAGGGCGAAAGTACTCAAACCCTGAAGCTAGTCGGCCGACCCGCTCAGTGTGACCGTTAACGCTAAAGAGTGTACATTTTTTTTTGTGTTTTGAGCAACTTCGAGTAGTTTTTTTCATGGAGTCGTCAAATAGAGATAGTTATTTGTATATTAAGATATTAAAACAATCAATATTCTACTTTGACGAATGTGTGCCGTTTGTTTAAAAATACATAGAAGATTTCGTATTTTTTCCTCTACTTAATTTTGACTTGGAGTTATACTTGGTAGTCAAACGCAGTCAAGCTGTGATAATAGACTTAATAGATTACGTGTTTATTATACTTTGATGATATAGTACTCATTACTTGCGATTTTTTGCGATTATAATATATTTATCATTTTCCTTCATAGACGCCCAAATGTCTGAAGAGGCTTCTGAAGCCAAGAATAAAGAAATTAGGAAGGCCAGATTAGGCCATACAATGAAAACCTCAAGATACAGAACCAATTATGATTTAATAAAGCATTTACTGATATCTTCAGACCCCTCATCACGCTATTACGAAAACTTCCAAGAAAACAGTACATCGAGACGAAGACAAAGATGTACTTATTTTGTTAAAATATTAAAATAATATTGTTTACATTCCATTTGGCCTTTTTTATCATATTATTCTTTTAAATGTAATAAACAAAGCATTTTTTTAGTTATTGAGTTTTGTCCACCTAGATTAGTCAAATCGTATACTGTGCGACTGCTTAAAAAGCGAACTAAAAAGACGTAAACAAGAAGAAAATCATGTATGCAAATCATCTATGCAGTCGGAGGATACATCTGGTTTTGCTCAACCAGCTCGCGAACATGTATCCTCCGACTGTACAGCACGATTTTCTTCTTGTTTACGTCTTTTTAGGTTTTTTGGTTTTTGTAATATTTGTTTTTTATTTATAACTTTTTAGTAATTTCTTTTATTACATTTAAACATATAAGTGTTATATATTTTTGAAATCACCTCTTAAAACCCTTCATTTTGATACCACACAAGAAGGGATTACGAGAAAAAAAAAACTCACAATATGGCGCCCAAAAGCCGCATTTTTTTATTTTCCAATTTTAATGTAGCCAGTGACACTTGCAAGGTTAAGACGAATCGATTGACATAAGAATCATCAAAATCGGCCACCGCGTTTGGTCTCTAAAACGCCACATAGGAACAAACATACACACATACATAGACTGATAAACATATTATCCTCCTTCGGCAGTCGGGTAAAAAGTAAAGGGAATAGAACTTCTAAACGTGACACTGGCTAAATGCACAAACCGAGCGAAGACAAAAAATAAAAAAATGTCCATCTATTTTGTCGTGTGTGATTTTCTAAGTGGTCGACAGTGAAGCACGCATACCTAGAAGTAACCTAATCACTCTTGACTTAAAGACCCCTAGGTTGTAGCTATCAGAAAAAAAAAGACTCCGGCAGGGAATTCCAATCCTTAGCTGTGCGCACAATGCAAGTATTCGGAAAACGCTTTTGCGTATGTTAATTATCTGAAAGATTCTTACAAAAAGGCGAACGAAAAGCCCCTTTTTAATCAACTTACCAGCGCATCATTATATAATGCAGCGTCTTCATCATTGAGTTCATCCGTGAGATTATAAATGTGAGAAGCTAGCGCCTTCGCAGTCACGGCGATGTTTTCGACTAGATTGTTGATAGATGCTTCATTGGGTTGGTCCAGGACTGTATTACGGGACGGGTCTTTGTGGCTCTAGAAAAATAAAAGCACAGATAATATAATAATAGCATAAAGATGCCTCATCCCATACAAAGAAACCGTGCCGACTTAACTAGCGTTTTTCGTCTGATTAAGCTGATTATTTTTATAAGTACTTCGATCGCGTTCCGTTCCGTTCCACGGATGGTGTTAGTAGCGACTTGCAAATAAAAGGGGTTTCTCGGTTCGTGACTATTTTTTTCTTTAAATACAGTGACGATTTGTTTTATTGTATTTTTTTTTACACCTATTTACAGTTTCATTGTACCAAAATGTGTTACAATACAAATTTAAAAATAGAGTGGCATGCCTCAGATATTTAAAACCGCGCCATCTGTTGGAATCAATTTTAAATGATCCGTTCAAATAATCATTGAAATGTGAATTAAGAGCCCAATATTCCATAATTTTATGCTTTGAGAGTTGATTAAACAAAAACATACAATGCTTATGAGCAATTCTAGAAAATGATAATGTTACACTCAATTTCAATAACAAATCTATGCATATCGCGCCATCTAGTGATACTTATTTGAACAAAATTTCTTTATTAGCAATGGGATCCCGTGGTAAAAGCCAATAATGTGAGATACAACTTACCACAGTGTCTCAAGACAAAAGTCCATGACCAGTGTGTGTTGCCAGTGATGACATATGGCTCTGAGACGTGGTCGCTCACAATGGGCTTTATAAGAAAGCTTTCACTCAACCAAAGGGCAATGGAGAGGGCTATGCTCAGCGTTACCTTGCGTGATCGAATCAGAAATGCAGAGATCCGCAAAAGAACCAGAGTTACCGACATATCCCGAATAATTGCCAAACTTAAATGGTAGTGGACAGGGCACATTGCTCGCAGAACGGATGGCCGATGGGCAGAATATTTCTGGAGTGGCGACCGCGAACCGGAAGACGTTGGAAGGCCTCCCACCTGGTGGAACGATGACCTGGTGATGGCCTATATCCAGCAGTGGACGTCTTTCGGCTGATATAATGATATGATGATGTTGAATAATGAGAGATGGGATTAAATACCCCGAAATTTATAGTTCTTTGTCGTCGATTAATCTATTTGTTGAATTGTAGGGCTTTTTTTACCGGTCCCGTGCGTCTCGCAACCGGCGGATCCCCGCAACCTTCACCAGGTCATCGTTCCAACAGGTGGGAGGCCTTCAAAGCAACGTCTTCCGGTTCGCGGTCGCCACTCCAGAACCTTTCTGCCCCATCGGCCATCCGTTCTGCGAGCAATGTGCCTTGCCCACTGCCACTTAAGTTAATTCTAATACAGTGTGCTTATTCCGAGTTTTTTAACGTACTCAATCGTGATAACGTAAACGATCTCTTTTGTTAAAATGTATGCAAAAAAAGAGGTTTCAACTTACCGTCACCAGACGGCGCTTATTCAGTTTCAATACAAATTAACGTTTACGTTAACGCAATTGAGCGTGAGTAAAAACTCGCACTAAGGCCTCTGAATCTTTCATGCTGCCAGGCGAGAAGCTCATCCGCAGGTTGATCTTCTTGAGACTGATGTTAACGCTCAGCCTTATTTAATGCACTTTATAAAGTTTTAACTGTTATTGGTGCCACAAGCCACTTATAAACACATACCTGTAACGAACTCAGCGTAAAAGCCGTCATCCGTCTAATACTGAATCTCTCATGCTGCCAGGCGAGCAGTTCGTCAGCCAGGTTGATCTTCTTGTGGTTGATGGACACGCCCAGACGGGTCTTGATGCTGTGCGCCGCGCCGCCCGGCTTGGGGGGCTTCGACACGTGCATCGTCATTGAAGGGGACGACGAGATTGAATCCAGGCACATTACGAAGGATACTTCCTGGGGAAGAGAAAAAAATAATGAAAGGGTCTGTTACTGCCTTTTCCCAGGTTTCCTCATGTTTAAAACGACATAAAAATTAAAATAGCAAAACAGACTCTATAATAATGGGGCAAGGAAATAGAATAGATCAAACTTTATTGTACACCAAATTAGTTACACCACTTTTTACTGTTAAAAATAATTGTACGGGTACAATGGTGGTCTTACTACTAACAGCGATATCTATCAGACAACCTTGGGATGGACTTAATGGACTAGAATAAATAGGTTATTGAAATATGTCGTGGAATTAAGTTTTTCCAAAGTTGTTTTTTTTATTTTCAAAACAGAACTACATTCCACACCACCCGCACTCCTGCGCAACACAGATCTAAAAGAGCATAATGGACGTTAAAAACGTTCCCGGAAAATCCCCTCTTTAATTGCAACAACGAGGCATCAGCAGAAACCAGCTGTTCCTCCAGCCAATTCTTGGCGGAGATGTAGTTGAGCGAGTGTGCCAGCGACGTGACCACGAACAGCATGGAGCGAACCGACGTGGTCGAGTACAGGGATGAAAAGATACAAGCCACTTTGTTTCACCTATCACCGTCTGTCTAACCTCTTTGCAATTATGGCGGTGTCAGATTACCGGTATTTTATACGGACCAACTGCTTTATTGACTTCCATAATCTAATTTTTAGGGTTTACCCATAGGATAAAAACGGAAACCTGTTACTAAGACTCCACTGTCCGTCTGTCTGTCACCAGGCTGTATCTCATGAACCGTGATAGCTAGACTGTTGAAATTTTCACAGATGATGTATTTCTGTTGCCGCTATAACAACAAACACTATGAACAGAATAAAATAAATATTTAAGTGGGGCTCCCATACAACAAACGTGACATTTTTACTGTTTTTTGCGATAATAGTACGGAACCCTTCGTGCGCGAGTCCGACTCGCACTTGGCTGGTTTTTTTTTAATTCCTTGGTATCAGGTCAGATCATAAATTTTGCGCTGCCTAGAATCTCATCAACTTGGAAGCCTCAAAATACAGGCAGTCAACTAGAACGTCCACTTACTTGCAACAAGGAAGCATCAGCGGAGTCCAGCTGCTCCTCCAGCCACTTCTTGGCAGAGAAGTAGTTGAGCGAGTGTCCCAGCGACGTGAGCACGAACAGCAGGGAGGGCGCGCCGCGCACCGCAGTGCTGGAGTACAGGCGCGAGAAGATACGCGCCAGCTCCAGAACTGCTACCGCGCCCGACGCGTTCGAGTCCGCGCCTTGAGAGAGCTCCTGATGAAGAAATGGTTACTGGTTTATTAGTTTTCCGTACCCAAAGGGTAAAACGGGACCCTATTACTAAGACTACGCGGTCCGTCTGTCTGTCTGCCAGTCACCAGGCTGTATCTCATGAACCGTGATAGCTAGACAGTTGAAAATTTCACAGATGATGTATTTCTGTTGCCGCTTTAACAACAAATACTAAAAACAGAAAAAAAAAATAAGTGGGACTCCCATACAACAAACGTGTTGTATGGGCCTATTAGCCTATTTTTTTATATCGCACAATTATATTAGGCTGCCTTACTTGTGAAATTATTATTTCACCATACAAACTGCCACCCCCTTAAGGATGATTTACGGAATAAAAACTATTCTATGTCCTTCCCAGGGTCTCAAACTATCTCCATCCTAGCCCATAGCCCCCTTATGGACTAGCGGTTAATCGTGCGGCTAGCCACTTTTCCATTTTAATATGCAACCGCTTGATTGTACGTACGTAACCGACCCAAAATTTCAACCGCGGCGGTTTTTTTTTTACTTAGTATACAGGGTAGACTTATAAGCTACGCACACTTCCGTAAAACTGCACATACAGTTTGACTGCGGGATCAACAGGTTGCCGCGGGCTGCTTCACGGCTGGCCGCCATCTTATACGCACATGCGGTTCATGGGCGGTTTAGTTTGCGGCGAGCCGCCATTGATGTATATACGTAGAGCGGGATCCTCAACCGCCCTAGGCCTAAAGACCTAGGCTTGGCACCTCACCTAATTACTTAGTGCTCAGTTTGTGCTACTTAAATTATTTAGATTTTGTGTTCCAAAGACGAAGGAGTGGAGAGACTTGAAGCAAAGCTACCGCCAGTGGCCCCCCCCCCCCCTACAATATACATCACTACATATTATTAAATGTCCCCCGCCGCGTCTGTAAGCGATAACCTCTAAAACTACTGAACGGATATTCATGTATAGAACAACGATGAGTTAAATAAAAATTATTATAAATTAAAAAAAAAGCAATAACTTAAATTAAAATTCGTAATTAAGTACTAACAGCACCTTACATATTTTTTTTTTCTCTTAGTTCTCGTAAAATAATCAAACTTGTAATTGTTTCCGAGTTTCTATAAACTGCACAATAATTCTATAATTACTACACTTGGTACCCTTTTTTCCTTGCTTTAAGTGAGACTGAAATACAACTGCATAGGAACTAAATTGCCTCTCAAATTCTTTTTATGATAATAGAGTAACTTCATACTTACAGGAACAACAGCTGACGAGTCATAGTGTGCTGCGATGACAATGGTCTGTGCCGATCCTGAGCGACCAACCAGCTTGCCGTGAAGGGTCACCGGCTTGGAGTCCAGCTTTTGAGGAGTTGAGGCTGACACCACTGTGGAAGAAGAGTATAATGAGTTATAGTTGTTTCTTGATTGAAGGATTGCCATATTCAAACTTAAACATCTCACTTGGGGTCATAAAAAATATAATGATGCCTCATTTGTTAATTGGGTTTGTGCTTATATCAAATCCATTGAGAGATTTTGATGTGGTGAAACAGACAGAGAACACTTTCGCATTATCATTTCAATTTTTTCGGATATTAGTGTGAAAGTGTTGTTTTGGGGTATTTTTTAGGGTTCTGTACCGAAAGGGTAAAAACTAGACCCTTTTATTAAGACTGCACTGTCCGTCTGTCTGTCTGTCACCGTGATAGCTAGACAGTTGAAATTTTCACAGATGATGTAATGCTGTTGCCGCTATAACAACAAATAATAAAAACAGAATAAAATAAATATTTTTTTAGTGGGGCTCCCATACAACAAACGTGATTTTTTTGCCGTTTTTTGCGATAATGGAACGGAGTCGGACTCGAGCACGAACCCTTTGTGCTCGAGTCCGACTCGCACTTGGCTGCTTTTTCTAGTTCCATTTTGCTTTTGCTTACAAGAAAAAGAAAGGTTAAAGCATTTTTAATTTAGCTTGATTGATGTATGCTTGAATAGTCTTTATTAGTATCTCTGAAAAGCCTCTGCTAATAATACATTCTGTAGTAAACTTGTACTATTTTGATAGGCACTTATCTTTTGCTTGCTTTCATGATCTGGGCCAAGATAACTATTTGTCTGATATCATCAATACATATAATAAATCTGTAGAAAAATATTTTTTGTACATCGAAAAAAATTCCAAAAAAAATAGCCAGGGTGTTAAAGGATAACCAACAGAACCCATTTCTAGCATTTTTGGCATTTTTGTCTGTTTATCTGTTTGTCTGTTTGTCTGTTTATTTGTGCACGCATCACGTGAAATGTACGAAACCAATGTAGATAACTATTATACATAAAAATTGAGCGTATCTTGAAGAATTACTTAGTTTTTGTTTCATCGCAATCGGTTCACTCTATCAAAAGTTAGATGAATTTAAAGTGTTCAAGAAGTAAAATTATCACAGCTCACGCAATTCGGTTACTCGGACAGTTGACCTCGCTATTCGATAGATGGCGTTGTGCATTTAAAGTCATTATCTGAATCGCGGTGTTAAGATTTTACGCGATAGAATGACACTAGAAAAAAAAATTGGTATGTAGTACGTATATTTTTAACCGACTTCCCAAAAAAGAGGAGGTTCTATGTTCGACATTATGTATGTTATTATTTTTTTTTTTGTGTATGTATGTTCAGTGTTCACCGATATCTCCGTCAGTTGTGGACCGATTTCAAAAAATCTTTTTTTGTTTGAAAGAGTATGTTCCGAAATTGGTCCCATTTTAATTTGGTGTAGGACTGACGAAGCAATTCGAAGATATACAACAGAACTCTTCAATAAATAACGGCAAATCTCTCGGGATTGCTGCAATCGCATGTCTGTTTGTTGTTTATACCATTTCATAACATAACATCACGCCAGTACGCTCTTAAGGGGTACGCAGATCTCTCATTTCACCGGTTATGTTCAAGTTTCATGATATTAGGGTAATATATTCTGGCGTTATACGAGTAGGTAACTTACTAAACAACTTACCTATTAGGTAGGTACAACTAAAAAGTGAAAAATAAAAAAACTTTTTACAAAAAAATACTACCGACTTCCAAATAAAACTACAAAGTGAAAAATAACTTTATTTTTGGAAGTCGGTGTCCATAACGCAATAAATTGGTACCTACGAAAGACACCGACTTCCAAAAATAAAGTAATTTTTCACTTTGTAGTTTTATTTGGAAGTTGGTAGTATTTTTTTGTAAAAAGTTTTTTTGAGTATGTGGAGTAGGCAGGCAGGCTGGTAAGTATGGTAGGGTTGGCAGGCAGATGACGGGAGCGAAGCCGAGGGCACAGCTAGTGTAGTACTAAAAGTCTTAAATTTCTCTCAATTTTTAGGGTTCCGTACCTCGAAAGGAAAAACAGAAACCTTAAAGAATCACTTTGTTGTCCGTCCGTTTGCTGTCTGTCAAGACCCTATTTCTCAGGAACGCGTGGAGATATCAAGCTGAAATTTGTATCAAATACTCAGGTCTACTGTCCCTTAAAGCTGTGAAAAAATCAAACTTCTAAGCCAACGCAATCAAAAGATACGGCCGTTTATGCCGCAAATTTTCGACACTCGCAAGGGAATCAAAACCTAAGGGTACTTCCCGTGAACTCAGAATCTTGAAATTTGGTACGAAGCAACGTCTTATAGCACAGATAAAGGAATAATTGCGAAAACCGTAAATTTTTAGTTACATCATACAATAAAAATATTTTTAATAATTTTAAACTTACTACCCCTTTCCTCATGAACCCGTAGAGGTATTAAATTGAAATTCATATCAAATACTCAGGTCCATAATACCTTTAAGATGAGATTTGTACAGAACACTCGGTGCGCGAGTACGACTCGCCCTTGGCCGGTTTTTTTGACCTATATTCCTAATTTCAGTGACAAGGAGGCAGATCAAGAATCTGTAAGCCACACAAATAATTTTTCAGAGCATGAATCAAAATCGGGTCTAGAACATGTTAGGGGGGGTTTGGTTTCCGCACTTAGTCCTTCAAGTGGACCATTGTATGAGGGCCATGGCAGCCGTTTGGTGGTTATTCCAACCAGCCCACCTCCCTCCAGAAGTTAATTAGAGCTCCTGGTTTTCTCAGAACATCTGTGTAAGATCTGGGTGACACCTGTGCATTCAAAATCGGGTATGTTAGGCAGCGACCAATTGCCCAGCCACAGTGTTAATTGTGCTTTTCTATCAATCCGCCTATCTGTTTTGAAACAACATTGGCTGCGACTTTCAGTTTAACTGAATGCAGCTAAATATCAGTACTTCACATGGAACTACTGCTCACCTAGCCTTCACTGGGTTAAACTGGTTAACAAGACTGTTTAACCAGAATTGTTTTTGTTGAAATATATTATTAAAAAAGGAGCTCGTGGCTAAATAATAAGAGCCGCACGGGTCGATCTTCAAGGTTAAGCAACGCTTGAAAAGGTTGGTCCGTGGATGGGTGACCATTTTCAACATACCGAGTTCCTCCATACCTCGGAAAGCATGTTAAGCCATTGGTCCCGGCTGTTATTTGAAGATCTTTGACAGTCATTACGGGTAGTCAAAAGCTTGAGATCTGACACCAGTCTTGCCAATTGCAATTGCCAGCCGTCAATGTAAAACACTGGTATTCAGCTGAATCCGGTAAGACTGGAAGCCGACCCCAATATAGTTGGGAAAAGGGTACGCAGATAGATATATTATTAAAAAAGGAAGCTCACCAATTTGATAGCCGTTAGAAGAAACAGAGTTCATCATAGCTTCCAGAGCTGTTCCAGATTTATCATCAGTGATGAAGCTGTGCTGCAGGTCTTTGAGAATATCTTCGAAGTCGGGTGTCCAGCGTGCAAAGTAGACTGGAGCATTCACTTCCTGCTGGATCATTGCCATCTCCAAGAGTTGGATGTGCTGAAGGAAATAAATAATATTTACATGTTCCTGGTGCTTTCTAAAACTGACAAAGAATAATTGTTGATTATCATGTTAGTTAACTGTAGTGCAGTATTCAAAAAATTTGCATGAGAAGAAAACTTTGACATGCATTAGGACTTTTGTACTCTTCTATCTGTATTTATTCATTAAATTTCTCTATTTAATGTTTAGTGTGTACATCTTCATCATCATCTGCCTAGCCTTGCCTAGCCTTTTCCCAACTATATTGGGGTTGGCTTCCAGTCTTACCGGATTCAGCTAAGTACCAGTGTTTTGTATGTGTACATAAAAGAAATAAATGAATTACAGGTTAAAGCATTAATTTCAATATTTTAATTTCAACAAACTATGATTAAAGTTATGTTAGTTAGTTAAGATATGTTAGATAGATAAGAAACATTTAGATGATGGTAAAGTTAAGTAGCCTACCGTAACTTTACCGTTATCTCGAAATTAAACACACAAGAAAAATCACACTGTTTTTCTGTACCTCTTTCTCTTCAGGTGTAAGAATGGTTTCATTCTTGGGTAAAACCAGCAGCAATGCTCCAGCTTTGCTACGGACCTCCATGAACTGTTCAATGGTGATATCCTGTACCCTTGCAACCACACAGTGACGAGAAGTGCTCCATGATGTAAGAGAACGGCCTTCCAAGTTGAAGCTGGCACTCCGACATCCTGAAAATTTAAAATATAATGAAAAAAGTGACAACTTATCTGCTTTATTATTATTTTCTTTTATTTAAATGACATGGAACTATGGGAAGTTAGACAACCCGAATCATCATCTGCCTAGCCTTTTCCCGGATTCAGCTAAGTACCAGTGTTTTACATGGAGCAACTGCCTATCTGACCTCCTCAACCCAGTAACTGGGTAACACGGTACCCCTTGGCAAGACTGGTGTCAGATCTCAAGCTTCTGACCTGTAACAACTGTCAAAGATCTTCAAATGACAGCCGGGACCAACGGCTTAACGTGCTTTCCGAGGCACGGAGGAAACTCGGTATGTTGAAATGGTCACCCATCCACTGACCGACCTCATCAAGCGTTGCTTAACAACCCAAATAATATTTGTAAAATACTTAGAATTAGTTACAAGATTTCTTGGAAAACACAAAAAACATAACACTATCAGTAATTCTACAAGATCCATGAACATTTGTAAAAGTTTTGGGACTTCTGTATGTGGTGGAAAATATCATATTCATGGCACTGTTGGTGTATTATAAAGAAGCATGTGCACTAAAACAAGTTTTAAATAACAAGGAAAATCTACTTCAATTTACAAATATGTTAATGTAACAATAACTCCTTCTGATGTAAGAAATACTGCCTTGGAAACTCGTAAACAATTTTATTGATCGCAATTAGTAAATTTATGATAGTTTTACTATTTTTTTAATGCCTGCTGATATGGTGACAGTCATAAAATAAAACAGTCTATGGAGTATACTAGCAATATAACCTCAAAAGCAATACGAATCGATATTTTGTTTTATAAATTACAACTTTAGTAAAGTCACGAACTTACCATGGGGAACGGTATGTAGGTCATAGTGTTGCATTCTATACACGGAAAACTCATGAGAAGCGGCGACCGGGTTCACAGGAGACATTATGATAAAAATAGGCAGAGCCACAAGCAAATAGTAGGGCAAATAGCCCTTAAAAATCTCGGCAAAGCCGTCCGCCTCGTCAAGCCACATCTTGGTGACTCTATGTATTTTCAGTTAACAAAATTAACACCAATTACGATTTTTAATAATAACCATAATCCAATTAGAAACCCTACGTGTGATAAGTCGGTCAATGACATTCCATTTGCGTGACACTAGTGATGTATAATAGCGTAATCATTTAGTTTTACTAAATTGAAATAGTCGAGTTAGAGAAACGTCACATTTTTATAATTTCAGTATTTTTAGCATTGTACGGAACTAATAACAAAAAGGCTGTAAAAATATGTAATATTTACTAGACTTAACATAAAACACAATCAAACTTACCTCATAAAAACAAAATTGTTTTTTCAATATTAGATTCACTCGAGTTTTCGATAAAATCATACTAAACCAAAATAAGACGTAGCATCACTAGCTAAGACAACGAGACTTTTACGTTTTGTTGTACGCAAAACGATATTTTCACACTGATTCCAATCGATTATTTTTAAAGTGTGTTAAGTAATAAATATATTTTGGGAGCAGGATTGTAAGTAGCTGATTTTTTTACCTTTACCATATAAAGTTTAATCCAGTACATAATCAAAACTAAAGTTAGTTCCCTATTAGTATTACCGTCCTCCGCTCGAATCCTGAGCACTTTGTACAAGATCGAATATTTCTAATCGAGATCGAGTTTCATTAGTAGGTACAATGGAATCTTCTATTTCGCTTATAATCGACTACAGAAAAGGCAGGTTTATGATTTAATTTTGTATCGTTGGTCTATTTAAGCTAGTATTATATTATCTGTGGTCTATTTGTTGGTCACTCAAGTGCTACTGCTGAGAATAGTTCTGGTTCTGGATTTTATACCTGAGCCAGGCAAAGTTTTATTGGGTTGGCTTTTGTGGGTAGGTAGGTACAAGTACGTACACCCCTGCGTATAGTAGTCACAGGCTCTGCCAACCATTGCGCAAGTAACAGTTTGTCATCGAGTACCTATAATGCATACCTAGAGAATAGGACGATACGACAAACGTAAGCGAGTGAAAGAGACAATTATACAATGCTATCTTCACCTTCAACATTGTCAAAAAATTTGCTACTGCGCAGGATCTTGCAGTCAATTCAGAGACACAAAGATCCGTTGTGAGTATTATAACTAGAACTATAATCGTGACAATCTGAGAAGTAAGATGAAGTTTTTTTTTTATTTTATATATTTAGGAATATCCAACAGTTACACATTTAAAACTTATGGCTAATACTAAAAGAACATGATATAAATGCGCAACTCACACCGTTATCCACATCATATAAAATAGAAAGTTAGTTTTGAGCAAACGATACAAAGCAAAGAAACAAATAATTTTACATTCCGTTAAATAACAATTTAAAGGCTCTTTATTGCTTCAATAAGGCAGTTGCGAAATTTACTAGTTTCATTTTACATGCCGCGATAACTTTGTATGAACGTCTATGAAAAATCTAATTCATAATCCTAATTAATTACTATGTTACCCATAAATTATAGCCATGAGTATCATTCGTAAGCATCGAGTTTAATTATTATTAAATAATGTATTTTTATAGCTGTCAAATCTGACTTGATTGTCACGACTTTATAATCAAATTTTATTGTGCTCTATAATCCTACCTAAAAAAAATCTGTCCATTATGGTAGTACAAAGCAAACTTGTTTGCCTCCCTCTTTGCGGAATCTTCGCGTCTGAATACTGATGGCGCGCGGCCCCCTCCTTCTGCTGTTCGATGTGAGACGAGTATGTCGGACATTCGCATCCATCAGAGGGAGGTCTGTAGGGTGCTGCGTAACCTTGACGTGAACAAGGCTAGTGGCCCGGACGGGATACCAGCAATTGTACTTAAAACTTGTGCGCCTGAATTGTCTCCTATCATGACACGCCTATATCGCCTTTCGATGGTGACTGGAAAAGTACCGAAGGCTTGGAAGCAAGCTAACGTTCAGCCCGTGCCCAAGAAGGGCAGTCGAGCTGACCCAGCCAACTACAGACCCATATCAGTAACGTCCATCCTCTGTAAGAGTATGGAACGTGTATTAAATAATAAGCTCCTGGCATACCTAGAAGACACCGACCTCCTTAGTGACCGCCAATACGGCTTCCGCCGAAACCGGTCAACTGGGGATCTTCTAGCGTATGCCATCCACATCTGGAGTGAGGCCATCGAGAAACACGGGGAGGCGCTTGCTGTCTCCCTTGACATATCGAAGGCCTTTGATAGGGTCTGGCACGAGAGCCTTATTGGTAAAGCTTCCTTCCTTCGGTCTGCCTAGTGGCCTGTGTGACTGGATTGCAGACTTCCTGAGGGATCGGTCCATCCGAGTGGTAATTGATGGCTGCTCGTCCGGTCAGTTAGGTATTAACGCCGGAGTCCCTCAGGGGTCAGTGCTCTCGGCAACATTGTTCTTGCTGCACATTAATGACCTGCTAAAACCCGGAACCTTTGGGTATGCAGACGACAGCACTGTTGCTGAGAGATATGTGTCTAGCGCACGGGCTACCGGGCCTCAAATTCGGTCTCTTCGGGAGGCCATGGTTGAGCGCTTGAACCTGTCTTTGGAGGCAGTCTCCGAATGGGGCAATGCCAATCTAGTCAGTTTCAATGCTGCTAAGACCCAGGCGTGTCTTTTTTCCGCAAAAAAGAGCCAATTCCACCCGGCTCCATCCTTCCGTGGTGTAACCGTGCCGATAACGGACCACCTCGACCTTCTTGGTGTTACGTTGACATCGACCCTCAATTTTGGTCCTTTCATTGAGGCAAAGGCTCAATTGGCTGCAAAAAAGTTGGGGATCCTTGCGAAGGTGAGACGGTACTTCACGCCTGAACAGCTGCTCAACTTGTATAAAGCGCAAGTTCGGTCATGCATGGAGTACTGCTCTCACCTCTGGGACGGATCTGCCAGGTACCAACTAGATGCACTTGAGTCGATTGACAGACGGGCCAAGAGACTTATCGGCAACGATGCGCTGGTCAACTCAAAGCTCCAGAGCCTTGAACACCGACGACGAGTTGCCAGCCTGTCGGTATTCTATCGGTTACATTTCGGAGAGTGTGCGATGGAACTGCACAATTTGATTCCGTCTAGCCCTTTCCATCATCGGACTACAAGACGTACGACAATGCGCCATCAGTACATGGTGGATATCCCACCCATACGCACAAAGCGTTTTGAAAATACTTTCATTGTGCGTACAGCTAAGGAGTGGAATTCCCTACCGGCGTCTTTGTTTCCTGATAGCTACAACCTAGGGGTCTTCAAGTCAAGAGTGAATAGGTTACTTCTAGGCAAGCGTGCTTCACCTTCGACCACATCATCACTTAACATCAGGCGAGATAGTGGTCAAACGCGAGCCTATAACAAATAAAAAAAAAAAAAAAAAAAAAACAAAATACATGCGGTTAGCTGAAAAATAGTAGGGGAGACTCCTCCACATCGCTGTCATCCGGGAACGTGCCCAGAAGACAGGCAGCATTGCCACGTTGAATGTCAATGCTGAATCTTTGCGCAAAGAACGAGCCAGCCCTCTGGTCACGCACAGTGTCGATCAGTCGGCGAGGGCCCGAGTGCACGTCGGCCTTAAAAAGCAGACGTGCATTCGGGCCCTATGACCCAAGCGTTTTGACCCCAAACGGCACAAAACTGTAATTAGCGATTAGGTTAGGATATTTGCGCCGCTTCCGCTCAGCAGCCGCAGCATCAGCGCCAGCACAGCCCGCCGAACTAGGAACATGAGATGGCGCAAGGGTGTCGACACAGGTTGCGTCTCACACCAGAGGCCTACCCACCTTCCAAGGCACCAATGTCATGCCATCTGGTCTCTTCCCATCGTCACCAAGCCGCTAGGATTTAATACAGCTGGTAGGCTGGCGGTGATAAGGGCTCGACGAATAATGTCATTGATGCTGGCGTGTCGTGCTATGCATTTCGCGCTCTTGCAATAAGACAAGCCATGGTGTCCAAGGCTGCCGAAAGCTTCACCACATTGGCACCGATGTGGAGCACCTAAGCGTAGACACGTTGCGACTTTGCGAGCCGAAACGAAGAGTCATCTGATGGATGACTCTTCGTGTAGTGTCTATGGTGGATGACGGGTGTGCTTGAAGCCACAAACCCGACTCCCATTCCCCCACAGCCAGCAGACGCGCACGTTCAGAAGTAGTAGACGATGTATTTATTAGGTTATTCTGTATAATACTGCAGAGTGATACATCCCATCGTCTCTGGGAGGTCAGGTTGTCGTGCAGATCCGTATTGGGACAAGCCATTTTTCAAGCGTTCAACGCATCGGTCAAACACGGTACCTCAAAATCAACCAGTAAGGTTATAAGATGTTCCTGGTTAATTTATCAGTACCGTAGACCGAGGAGAGGAAGGCTGGTAAACTTATACTTGAAATTTTGCGGATGCCGAGGCCGCCCAGGCGAATGGGAAGCGTGGCTTGTTGCCATGCTCGGTCGTCCAAGGCCACATTTAGGATCTAATGAAAGTGTGTTCATTATAATTTGGTCTACTTTTTCTAAAAGTTGTGGGTTTTTCCATAAATGAGAGGAGCGAAGGCTATTACAATATCGGATAAGTGTGTAGGCCGAATGCTCGTTAATTTTGAAAAGTCTTACCGAAACATCGTTAAAATTTTGTATTTTCTGTTCAATGAAATTTGGAAAAGATTCATCAAAAAAAGGAGAACCCAGGAGGTGAAGAGAATTTCTCTCAGTAATTTTAATATTAGGTGCTATGGCGTTGAATTCTAAAGAAGTCTGGCGGTCAGTGGTTTGGGGGAGGTCAATTTCGCATTTCGAAAGGTTAAGTTCTAGCCCAATAGAGGTAAATTTATCATTTAAAAAAGTTAAATCGTTCAAGACTGCATCTACATCATCTCCTAGGGTTCCATCATCCAAATACCATACATTGAATTTAAAATTTAGTTCCCGAATGATTGGGTTTACTGCCAAACTGAAAATTACTGGCCTAAGAGGGTCACCTTGTTGACAACCAACAGCTGATTCCAAAAGGTTTTCCTTGTAGAGTAATTTAGAGGGGTTTGCACCCGTCTAAATTATAAAAGAAAAAAATAAATAAAAGGTAGCTAAAAGAACAATCTATCGTGTGTATCTTTTTGATATTCCAAAAGTTTAATATTACGAATAAATCCCATATTGTTACGTTCATCCCTGGTTCCCCTACTCAAACTGACTAAAAATCATTTAGAATGATTTATTTGTATGTTTGTATTGAATTATGTATTTACCCAATTCGAATAGAAGATGTTCTTAGTTTACCACGATTAGATCTATGGCCTCTCAATAGCAGGCATCTGATATCGCAATCTAATCGTAATGGAATAACTGGGAATATCCGGGTCGGACACGACCTGGTTAAATGCTTTCCTATTATTTAGAATTTAGATATCGGTCATCCGCACAAGGTGAAACCGAAACCTGACCCCGACAGTTGAAATCATTAAAATCTGTTTAAGTACCATAAAGTTTCGGTACCGAACTACCGATGCTTACAGTTCGAAAGAGAGAGCGTATAGCTTCCTTCAAGTAAACCTGTTGTTGTTGCTTTTCATTCAATTATCAACAATGATATCATGTCGAGAACATGAAGCAATATTCAAAAGTCAGAATGATAAGTTTTATCTTCGAAACAAAAACCTATTGCGGTATAGTTGTCGGCACGTTACTTGGCAAGCTTTTGGTGTAGTGAGGGTAAGTTCAAGCATAGTGCGTGAACTGCAGCCTAATTGCGTAAGTGAATTCTGCAAAGCAAACAAGTCGATTCCTTCCCAAAAACGACTTTACGTATCAATATGCAATACGTAAAGTTGGTTTTGGGAAAGAATCGATTCTTTTGCTTTGGATAATATACTTACGCAATTCGGCTGCTGGCCAACCGCCATCTAGAGCGAACGGAAGGTGGACACGACGCGATTGGTCAGTCGATCCTTGTGTCAACTGACCAATCAATAGCGCGCTCGGAACGGTGCTAAACGATCCCCGCGTCCCGCTTGGTAACCAAAGAGACCTAAAAAACTGGCGAAGTGCGAGTCGGACTCGCGCACGAAGGTTTCCGCACCATTATCGCAAAAATACGGAAAAAAAAACACGTTTGTTGTATGGGAGCCCCCCTTAATTTATTTAATTTTATTCTCTTTTTGGTATTTGTTGTTATAGCGGTAATAGAAATACATCATCTGTGAAAATTTCAACTGTCTAGCTATCACGGTTCATGAGATACAGCCTGGTGACAGACAGACAGACAGACAGACAGACGGATCGTGAAGTCTTAGTAATAGGGTCCCGGTTTTACCCTTTGGGCACGGAACCCTAAAAAAGACTTGTGTGCATCTAACGAATCATGCCAAGTGCCGACAACTATTAGTTTATTTATTAGTTTACCCTCGCACTGGAATGCCTTGCAGCAATTACACCAATGGAGCACAATCTTATAATAAACTCACTATAAGGCCAGGCTCACGATGTTTTTCCTTCACCGTTGTCAATATATATACCTAGTCAACTATACCTATTTCATAAATGTGAGTTTAATATTTATTTTCCAAATTAGTTTCTACCAGTGGCTTCGGAAATCTCTCTCAAGGGATCTCTCAGAATTTTTTCTCAAGGGAACATAATTATTCCCGGGATAGAAGTCGTCACCATCATTATCATCAGCCTTTTAATGTTCACACTGTTGGGACACAGGCCTCGTCTCTGTGAGAGGGAACAAAAGTCCTATGTCATAAATATTCTATGTCGTAATCCAGGACAAGGCCTACCCGTATGCCAAGTATTTTCCAAACTCGTTTAGCCATTAAAGCGTGAAAGTGAAACAAACGAACACACATTTGCATTTATAATATTACTAGCTGTGCCCGCGGCTTTGCTCCCGTCAACTGCCTACCCTACCCTACCTACCCTAACCTACCTACCCTAACCTACCTACCCTAACTACATACCTACCCAACCTACATACCTACCTTCTAATTTTTTCTTATTTTTTTCTATCTAAAAACCTTTTCCTAACAATAACAAATACAGCAAAAAGGCATTAGAGAAATCGGTAAAGCCGTTCTCAAGTTATAGCGTGACCAGGATAAATATGGGGTTAATTTTTATATATGTAGATTATTTAGAATTGAAGTTATAGCTCAATGTTCAGTCAGCCTATTGCCTAGTAAAGCCATTTTAATTCTCCTCAAAAACAATGCAAGGTTCTGCATTTTCTTGCACAATAATAATTTACAATTAAGCGCCTACGAGAGCTACGCGAGACTACGCTTTCGTAGGCGTGGGCTACGGTGCTACGAGTCTACGGGCTACGCCAGACATCTAGTTTATTGAGTGTTTTGACTGTGATTTAATACGTGTATTGCAGGACTTTGTAGAACTGAGAGGAATTCTTACAGCGTTTAAAACAGATAAAGTTATTTTATTAGTTACATATACCTAAGTAGTAAAAGTTATCTACTGATACAAAGACAGTGAATTAAATAATAATTATACGGTATTTATTAGTATTATGCGGGATTATATAAAAAAGAAATATAAAAATAAAAAAAGGAATATAGAAAAGAAAAACATAAAAAGAAAAATACCCACACACATTTCTCGTAGCCATCTGCTACGAGCCGCTACGAACCTCTACGAGCCTCCACGCGGTGTCTACGCTAGAGTGTAGACACTACGACACAAATTGCAGTGCAATTGTCTTACACCGACCGCAATTTATGTCGCCGCCAGACACTTACAGTGCGACACTAACGACGGACAGTGGCTGCTATTCGTTACTGCACGTTCTTATAGGAGAAATAGAAAATTTATTTCAACGGTGCCTATGTAGCTTTCTTCTTCACCTAGTTTTTGCCAGTTATGCTTAATAGGGATGTTAACTGAAAATTCGTTTATCTACTCTCTCGTAATATTCGAATTATAAACTTCAAAACGAGTTTATATTGACATACTTTATAAACACAATACCAAAATTTAAAAATAGAATCTCATTATAACACTATTTCTCTAACAAAATAATGCTATAAAACATTTTTTATATGTATGATATGATACAGGACAAATCCAAGAAGTTAATCACTAAGGAGTTTCCATCAATATTTTTTTTGTAATGCCATTTTAGTAACTATTATAAAAAGATTTGATTCCAATTTTAAATTGTCTGTGACAATGCCAATGCACGCACTGCGATTTTTATTCGCGCGAATTTTGTCTCTTTCTACCTGTTCAAAGAGCTCAAAATAATCGTGCGAATTAAATTTGCGCCGCGATGCAGTGGATTCTGTTGCAAAACACGGCTTTCATGCGGGTTTTTAGTCCGTTATTTAAATTAATAAAAATATTCGACACGTATTTTTCTTTTGACTCCTGAACATAAAGTGACGACGATATAATGTGTCGAAATATCATATTAATGCATATCCGATTACTGAAACTCCTTCACTGTTAGAATGTAACACTGTCGCACTCATCCTGCGGGTAGGACTTGAGAACGAAGCCGCGGGAAATAGCTGGTGTTATAAAAATTATGGATTTTCACACGCGCCTTTTAGCCTCCAGGCGCGTGACAAAAGTGTATAATTAGAACATAAGTTTGGACAGATGTGTGTGTGGATGTGTCGATGTATGTTTGTTATTCAATCACGCTAGAACGGCTGAACGGATCTAGATGAAATTTTGCACAGAAACAGATTATAGGCTGGATATTTTTTATCAAGGTATAATGTGCCTTTGGGATGATAAAACACTTTTCACGCTGGCGAAGCCGCTCGCAGAATGTGAGCTTATGTTTTTCAGTTGGTGATCCTTAAACAAATAAACAAATTAATAAATAAATAGGCTGTTGTTATAATCAAAAAATCAAACTCAAAATTTCTTTATTCAATTAGGCCATTATGCGGCACTTTTGAACGTCAAAAAAATAATAATTTAAAAGTAATAATAATTGATTCTACCGTCCATTCGGAAATGTAGCTTGTTATGGAGAAGAATGGACAAGAAACTCCACTGGTGTAAACCTTTTTCCACCGAATAAGATTTTCGATTACTAAGTGCCTTGCCTGCAGTTCCTGCATTTAAAAAAGACCAAAACAACCAAACTGCAATCTTTTCCAAGACCTCTCTTTTATTTAAATGCCGCTAAATTTCGTTCGCCATTACCTCTTGAATTTTATCTTTGCTTCAAGATAGGAACGCGAACGCAAAAACGGCTCGAAATGTCTTGCAATTACTCGGCAAAATCACGTTCTGCGTCGAAACTGAAATGGCCTGGGAGATGTAACAGTGATGTTTTGTACTAACTTGCCCTTCGTTACTCATTGTACTAGGTTATGGGCGAAAGCATTAATAATAATCATACCTTTGTGTGTTTACATTTTGATGATCAAAATACCACGATTAGAAAATTGATGTTTATGGAGCAGAAACAAATTAGAACTATTTCTAAAAGAGTTTTTTTTTTTTGGTTTTTGTTACACTAACTTTCTTCCAAGATTTGGTATGTTAAGGTAATCGATAACATGTCAACAGTTTGATGGCATAATTTAAAGTCTTTGAACAAATTTTAGTTAGTTTACGTTAAGATAATTTGAAGTAATAAGGATTTGGAGGTGTATAGTAGGAGCAGTTGTCGCGAGTCCCGGGGCGACGGGAGCCGGGGTTGCGTCGTGGAGTACGCGTAACCACCAAGTAGCAGAAGACAGAAGGTCTGCTTCAAAAATGGAGACTGTTAAGGAAAAGGACCTTCGAAGAAGAGTTTAAGGAAGCTATAGCAGCATAAGGATGCTTGATTTTGGCGTCGTGTGAGGACTGTGAAATGTGAAGACTTTTCAGCAGGTTTGGTGGTGATTGAAGGTTCTGTGCTTTCTTGTACATTGGAAGCGGTGTGGTGTGCGAGGCGCGAGGTGGCGCGGCGCAGTGCGGCGCTATCGAGCGGGTCCGCGGGGGGCGCGGAGAGCCCGAGGGCGCGGGCTGGGGGGCGCGGACCGGCGGCGGCGGCGCGGGGCGGGCCGGTGCACGCGGCAGTGTGCGCTGAGCCCCCGGGAGCGCGGCATGGGTGGCGCGCTGCTGCTAGCGCTGCTGGCGGCGGCGCGGGCCAGCGAGCCCAATGCCACCGAACTTAGCCCCTCGCCGCCACCAGAAGAGGAGAAAACCCCGCTGTTCCCCATTGACCTGTTCAGCGAGGAGCAGCGGCGCTCCGGCGCCGTGCTCCTGCACGTCGTGGGCATGGGCTACATGTTCGTCGCGCTGGCCATCGTGTGCGATGAGTTCTTCGTCCCGGCGCTGGACGTCATCATCGAGCGGCTGGCCATCCGGGATGACGTCGCTGGTGCCACGTTCATGGCGGCGGGCGGCTCGGCGCCGGAGCTGTTCACCTCCATCATCGGCGTGTTCGTGTCGTTCGACGACGTCGGCATCGGGACGATCGTGGGCTCGGCCGTCTTCAACATTCTGTTCGTGATCGGTGCGTGCGCGCTGTTCTCTAGAACGACTTTGACACTAACTTGGTGGCCCCTGTTCCGCGATTGCTCCTTCTACTCAGTGAGCCTCCTCGTGTTGATATACTGTTTCAAGGACAGCGAGATATACTGGCAAGAGGCGTTGGTGCTGTTCTCGCTGTACGGCGCGTACGTGATGTTCATGCGCTGGAACCAGCCGGTGGAGCGCGCGCTGAAGAAGCTCATCTACAAGAACAAGGTGACGCGAGTGCGGAGTACTGATCAGCTGATGCCCACGGTGAGCCCGCCCGCACACACCCAAGCATGCATGTTGCAGTTTGGCGCAGATTTGGCAAGCGTTCAATTCTCTCCCCTGTAAAATTCCTTTAATCTTTTCACCATCTAGTAACTAAAGATGTCGATTCTGACCCGTTTGTGTGCAAAAAGTAACACCTTTCATTCAGAAATCCAGAGAAAATGCGGTCTGAATTGCGTTCTCACCAAATCTGCGTCAAAATTTAGAGTATCGACTTTCAATAGAGCCTGCGATGTGTTGAACCTTCTAAACGTTAGATGAAAGACTTCTCTTATCCCTAATCGTCTTACAAATAGTACCTACATTATAATAAGACATCGATTAGGAAATACGGTAAAAAAATAAAGTGTCATCTCACTGTCAGAAAACGAATATAGTTTCTAAAATATAGGAAAATTGAAGTGAAAATTAGGGAAAAATTCTAACATTTGACCTCAATTTTAACTAATCGTTCATTTGTATCGTTAACAACTACATTGTGTTTGCTCATTAGACTGTTATCGTGATCGCTTTTATGTTGTAACACGCCGCGGTATAGTTTGTTTCTCATTTTGGTTCTACCCACTGTTTTCAAATAAGGAACCATTTTTAAGTTAGAATGAGGTATTTATTTTAATAAGAAAAAGCAGATAGATATATTTCAATATGAATCAAAAATTTATACACAATTCATCAAGAAATATCGCTTACCCGCCATCATTTCGAGCCGTTCGAATATTCGAGCACCGAATTTCGATATTTGAAAACTTGAATTCCTCCGTCCATTGATTTGTCGGCTTTAGGAACTTACTACGGATTGCGCAGCGTACAACAGAAACCTTTGAAGTATTCCTATTTATTATAGGTATAAAGTAAAATAAAAGCGCCCACGGAAAATCTCAATAAAATTCTTTACATGTCGGGGGCGTTGGAATTTTAATTTCGTTTTGTCTCGTTCTTGTTCTTAGGGAAACAGAATTCAATTTTGGAACGAATGTGAATATTTTTAATCGAGTTTGAGTTTCGATTTTTGAAAGAGATTCTTTTTTTTACGGTGCTACGATAGACAAATTGCTAAATATAGAGTTTCAAAGGCCGATTCTACAACAGGTACGATATCGGTTATCGCATTTTTTGTAAAACTTAATTAGCTATTAATAATGTTGACCGCAATATTAAATTATTCACCTACATTATCGACTTTTAACTAGTACTCATCGACATACAAAGTTTTCTCAGCGTACATAAAAGTTACATTACCATAAAAAAAGTTACTCTGTTACACGAAACAGACAAAACACGCATACAGGTAATTTCCGCAAAGTAATAAAGCAGGTCATGTAGAAGGCTGAATACAGATATACCTGTGCCATTTTAGGACATAAAAAACGTTGGTACTTACAATTTTATTGTAGCTGGCTTCCATCTTTAAATCTAAATATTTGAAATGGTATTTTTATTAAAAACCGTAGGAGATTTTTTTCAATAAATTTTGGTAGTTATTTCTAGCATAAGATATTATGTTGATTGCAGCCCTAAGCTAACCCAGCTTATCTCCAATAGTGAAAAGATTTTGTCACAAACTTAGAAATAGTTCTTAATTGAAAACGGTTATTGTTAAAAGCCGTAAAAGAATTTGTTGATAGTTGGTGGTGGTGGATAGCCTGGTGTTTTTTTAGGAACTAGATTGTATTTTAGAATTATCCAGTCTTTATCCATCATTGAACATATTTCTGCTGATATAATTAAGATACCAGCTGATCATGAAGATATATATATGCCTATTCGTCACTACCAACTACAAAAAAAAAACCAGATGTATCCTCCGACTGCACAGAATGATTTTCTTCTTGTTTACATCTTTTTAGTTCGCTTTTTAAGCAGTCGGGTTTTTTAATTTTTTGAATTAACTTTTTTTGTTTATAACATTTTAGTTATTTTTTTTTAGAATTAGGTACATTTAAACATATAAGTATTATATATTTTTGAAATCACCTCTTAAAACCCTTTATTTTGATACCCCAAACGATGGTGTTGGAAAAAAAAAATTGGGCTCACGATATGGCGCCCGAAAGCCGCCATTTTTCTATTTTCCAATTTTAATGTAGCCAGTGACACTCGCAGGGTTAAGACAAATCGATTGACGCATGAACCATCAAAATCGGGCAACGCTTTTAGCCTCTAGAACGCCACATAGGAACAAACATACATACATACATAGACTGATAAAAAACACATTACTCTCCTTCTGCAGTCGGGTAAAAAGTCAACGCACAGTTTAAAACTTTAAACCCAATGGAAAAAGAAGATTCATTTCCTAACGGGGGATGAAATTTTATATGCAAGTTAGCTATTTTTGCCGATAGAAAATCCTATCGAGCACTTGCCTAACATAATAAATACCATCGTTAGTATAGCCACCTCAAAGCTAACGAAGTACCTAGTCACTGCGGAGTTCAAAGCTTCCCCGCTCAGGCCGTAAAGTTGCTCATGTTATCGACTGGCTGTTCCTTAAGTAAAAGAGCTTCAGAATAAATATAAATCTCTGCCTTCGTGTCTTGGAAGTATTTTATAAGAAAATATTTAAGCGCAGTGCCTTCGATGTTAGGAGTCGGAGTCAAAAGAACAATTTTCATAAAATTCTGTTCATTTCGCATGCTTTCGTTAAAAAGTTGCAGGGTTTTTTGCTTTGGCAATATCATTGTTTTACTCCTGTTGTATTTTGTCTTTGGCTTCGTTTGTTTGAAGTTTGAGTGAAGGGAAGCTATTTGTTCGGATATTAAAGATCTCGTATTTATAAGTCCTTGCTTTCGTACTCCTTTTTCTTCTTCTCGTGTCGGCGACTCATAATATTTTGTCCGTCCAATTTGAAGCGGCTTTGATGGCTCCATCGTTTGCTTCATTTAAAACCTTGAGTACTCACAGGCAGTAGAGACGATGCAGCACGATCTCAGTGTTTGGATTTGACCTACTCAAGATGGGTTTCATTTCAAGCACTTGATTGTTTTATGTCAGTCCTCATTATTATTGCGTATTTTCTTTTTAATATCGTTGCACATGCTGAGAGAGCCATTTGGGTCTCGCACGGGGTTATTTATTTTTTATTATTGTTTGTGTTTTTCTTATCTCGTGTCTCCTGTGCGGGTCACAAATAAATATTTTTCATTATTTCTTTATTTCTTTATTATTCTAGTTTTTATTCTAACAATTTACAAGGTGTTTTTACAACACCGTGATGAACACCAGTAATTTTTTTTTTGAATAATTTAACGATGTTTACCAGTTAGCCAACTCTTCCGTGACTTTCAGCTGTAAATCACTGAAATCTCAAATAATATTAAAATCATAATGGCTAATATAAATCGTCCATTATAATACTTGTTGATAAAATTAATTGGTAACAGTAGCTCAATGAATACGGTTGTAATCCATCAATTAACTGCTATAATTTATTCAACACCGACCGTTAAGCTTACACCGATGCATTATATTATTAATGCACTTGCTGTATCCAGTGGTTTTACCCGCCAATGCTATAACTTTGTTTTCGCTTATTGTTTTATCTAACATTCCGGAACATTTAGGCTAAACAAGAAAACCGGCTAAGTGTGAGCCGGACTCGCGCACGATGGGTTCCGTTATCGCAAAAAACGGCAACTTAATCACGTTTGTTGTATGGGAGCCCCACTTAGATATTTATATTATTCTGTTTATAGTATTTTTTATTATAGCGGCAACAGAAATACATCATCTGTGAAAATTTCAACTGTCTAGTTATCACGGTTCATGAGATACAGCTTGGTGACAGACAGACAGATAGCCAGATGGACCGCGTAGTCTTACTAATAGGGTCCCGTTTTTACACTTTAGGTACGGAACCCTAAAAAGTAACAATAATAAAAAGTGTAAAATTAATAACATTGGTAAAATTGAAAGACGTATAAAATTGATTAAATTTAAAAATGTACCTTTAAAGTTAATTGCTCAAAGTTAGTTGCTCAGATCCGCAAGTTTAGGTACCTCCTTAGCTTTCACTTTGCATGCAAATAGGCGGGATCGTCCTCTGCGACCTACGGCGCAGGCCACATAGAAATGGCGTCGGGCGCGGACTTGGCACGGGCGGCTTCCTATTCCATTCAAATTTCAAACAAAACCAACGTCCAAGCAACGACATACCGTGTGTCCTAAATTGCACTTTATTTCCATGCATTTTGTTTGAAATTAGAATTGCATAGGAAGCCGCCCGTGCCATGTCCGCGCCCGACGCCATTTCTATGTGGCCTGCGCCCACGCAATGTACGGATGCGTGGCTGTAAAACATATGAACCGCGCCTTACGTGGAAAACTTCTCCGTGCAAATTCTATCTATCACGGTAGACTATACATTCCAGTTTATGAAAATTAGGTTTCTGCTCGGGGCATTATTGTATACTCTCTGGCTTGGTAGTCGCTTGATAAGTAGGTGTAAAATCGGTACATGGTGGATATACCACCCATGCACTAAACGGTTTGGGAATACTTTCATTGTGCTTACTGCTAAAGAATAGAATTCCCTGTCGCAGGTGTTGTCTGATAGCTACAACCTGACGGTCTTTAAGTCAAGAGTGAATAGGTTACTTCTAGGCAAGCGTGTTTCACCGTCGACCTCATCATCGCTTACCATCAGGTGAGATAGGTAACTATCAATAATAAAAAACCTACCCCAAGATCGAGATTAAAGGCTGAAATTAGAAACTCCAACGACGTCTAATTAAAAGAAATAAAAGCCCACGACTTTACCCACTTAAGTGAGTGACCTAACATAATTTTTGTCCTAAAAAACAAACCAACAATAAAAAACTTGCCAACACTAGCATTACGTAAAGATGGCGTGTTAAGTTCACGTGTATAGCCGATTTGATTTCAAATGATTACGTATATTTTTACGTTAACGTTTGCGTTTTGACGGCCATGTTCGTTTATGCGTTGCGATGACACGCGAATTAGGTTACAGGGTTATAGGTAAGTTTGCGCAGTAGTGAGGGGAAAATAGTCGATGTTATTTTTTTTACTTGATGTTTGTGGTGCAACGGAAATTAGGGTGATTGAGCTGTGTTTTGTTTTTAATAGGGTAGTTTTCGCGTTTATGGTTATCGTAACTAGAATTTAGTTGATTTGTATAGTGTTTGTTTTTTTTTTGGCTCCACAACAGCACAGATAATATAAAACTAGCATACAGATGCCTCATCCCATACAAAGAAACCGTGCCGACGTAACTAGCGTTTTTCATCTGATTATACCGATTATTTTTTGTAAATCAATCGCGTTAGGTTCCGTTCCACGGCTATAGATAGATCCTCATCATCATCCACCTATACCCGTGGAACGGAACCGAACGCGATCAATGTACAAAAAATAATCAGTACAGTACGTCGGCACGGTTTCTTTGTATGGGTTGAGACACCACTGACAACAGTGATCGTGGTTTTATTTTTTCATTTAGATACCAATATGTTTTACTTCTCTCTTCAACTGCATAACAACCGTGCAGTCTGTGTACAGTTGGCGTGTAGTTGTATGCAACTGCACGCCAACTGTACACGGACTGCACGGTTGGTTTGTTTAAAGACTGCACGCTGCTGTTTTCAGTTTTATTGCAGTCGTACTAACTGCATATAAACTGCAAATTTGCAGTCGGAGTGAAGTTGAAATTCAGTCCGTCTGTCCAGCCTTAATCACCACGCTTGCTTAATGTGGTTTGGCGATTTTAACTTATATTAAGTTATATGTTTCCTCACCATGTTTTTTCTTCGCCGTTGTCAGCGATGTCCAAGATAAACTTAGAAAAAGTGGTATAAATTGAAAAAGTTAAGCCCAGATTTGAGCTAACGACGTCTAGCACAAGCCAGGTTTAGCCACAGGGCCACCAAGACATATATGCACATTTACTGGAGCCAAAAAAGGTTTACTTAAAGTAAATTTAATTTACTCTAAAATTGCCGCTATAGTTTAATTAAAAACGTTTGAATATAAAACAGAGTTTTAATCGTGGCTAAGGGCGGGCCTTATGAAGCATTATTTTAATAGTTAAAATTTTCTGAATATTTTAATATTCAGGTCAACTATAATTTTCAGGGATGAACATTGCATTAATTACAAAACACTTATTTTATTAAATACATATAATAATAACTAAAGCATAAAAAAGAAGTTTGAAAACAAGTATCAAATAACAAAAAAGTCTTAGGGAATAGCCGTAGTCTTATGGAACAGATAGACATACATACAAGTAAGCATACCTACCGGTTAAAATCATAACCCTCCTTTTGGTTTCGCTGTAGTCGATTAAAAATAACTTAAACACATGGCACAACATCTGTACAAAATCTATTCAAGCCTAAATACGGGCTACGAAACACACTGTTAGTCTGCTACGTCAATATCGCTACGGGGCTACGGGGCTACGCTCGTAGCACTCGCAGATAGGCCTAGGATACAGAGTGCGGAATAGCTGCGCCCGGCAGCGACTACAGACGCCATCTTTTCTTCTAATATTCAGCCTTTTATACAAACTTGCCTTATTTACATTTGATTAATTTAGTCACTGCTTAGTGAAGTAATAATTTTTTTATGAATAAAACCTATATGAAAACTAACGAACCTCCTGTCTTCGTACTAAATAAATTATATATACAAATAGGTTTTTATATATAATTTATTTACGAGGTAGGCCTCGTTCATCGCTTTTCTATTAGTGAAAACCATACCAAAACGTTACGGTTTAGAAGAAGTAAGCGAAGAAACAAACAGAGGTAGAACATTGCCAGATTTAAGACATTGTGGATACATTATTTCACGCGAGCGAAACCATTGGCAAAGGCTACTTACTAATCATTTAAAGCGCAGTTACCCCTGAATTGCTGATTTTCAAATAAGAATGACGACTAAACGGCTTGACGTAATTTTTTGGAAAAACATATATGTTACACTAGAACATTTTTTTAATAATTTGATCTAAGAAAATTTGGAGTTTTATTAGTATAACATAGTGTCATAAATTTGTAAAGTTATGTCTAAAACGGACAGAAACACGACAATCGCACCAAAGCCACTGGGCGTATTTTAATGAAATCGACACCATCTCAAAGACAATTGAATTATCAACATTTTGGTCTGAGGTTTTTTTTTTAAAGTCATAGAGTAATAAGGAAAGTAAAAAAACTACTAAATTTTGGGTCGCGCGTTTGTGAAACGAGTGCGCGTTTTATTCCCTCAAGGTCGTTGGCGTTAGTCGTCGTCTTAACAATCAATGACCCCACAATATCCGCTGAGTACAAGTTTCGGCTGTCACAACCATAGTCAGAATTGCCACGTGCCGTCAATTTCTAAGTAAACAGTGAAAAACACTGACACGCTTGGTTTGTATGGAAAGTTTTAAAAATGCCGTCTCTAGCAGTGTCCACTGAGGCGTCTCTATGCTCTGTGGTCTACTTTCTCGTAGCAGCTATTAAAAATGATGCATTGTATTGTCGGCAACAAAATGGATGAAGGTTTTAAGGTTCCGCACCTTTTGTTTTATTTGTTCGAGGCTTTTATTCTTTGTTTCGGGGCAAGTTTGAGATTTAGTGGAAAGGCGAAGTGAGGTTTTGGTGA
The DNA here is from genome assembly GCA_948252205.1 of Orthosia incerta. Lineage (NCBI taxonomy): Eukaryota > Metazoa > Arthropoda > Insecta > Lepidoptera > Noctuidae > Orthosia > Orthosia incerta. Next base: position 5,363,907 of record OX411745.1, on the reverse strand, counting down.
GTGAACTTCTTTATACAAATATTTTGTTCAAAGCTCAGAAATGAGATCGATACTAGTGTAAAAATAAACAAATATAGCAACACACACATTGATTGCTAAAATCAAATATCCTTTTAGCTTTGCTGTAGTCTGGTAATCTATACATTAATTTTATAAAGCTGAAGAGTTTGTTTGTTTGTTTGAACGCGCTAATCTCAGGAAATACTGGTTGGAATTGAAAAATTCTTTTTGTGTTGGATAGTCCATTTATCGAGGAAGGTTATATATCATCACGCTACGACCAATAAGAGCGGTGCATAATTGAAAAATGTTGCAAAAATGTTTTTTTTTTCCTTTTTGAGAGCTTCCGTTGCGTGCGCTGCGTAAACGGTATAAGTTACTCAGCGCACGCAACGGAAGCTCTTACGCGGGTAGGTAGGCAGCCAGTTGACGGGAGCGAAGCCGCGTGAGACAGCTAGTAACTTAATATGGTCTCGTATAGGCAAAATAATTTACCCAAATAATGGCTAACCATTCCTTTTGAAGTTGTAGGTCGTGGGTTCGAGCCCAGGCAGGCACTTTACTTTGTGTAAATTATTTCATCACCACTGCTCTCAAAACCGGCATGTCCTAGAGCCAAAAATTCGAAGACATGTGACATCCGCCAAACCGCACTGGGCCCGCGTGGTGGATTACGGCCCATTCCCTCTCACAGAGAGGAGGCCTGTGTCCCAGCAGTGGGAACATTAATAGGCTGATGATGTGATGTGATTCCTTTTGGCTTTGCTATAGTCGGTTAACATTAAGGTCTCTTAATGGTTAAATTATATAATGAAACCAAATAATGTATTTTCGTTAACAGCACCATGTAAGTACATATTCTGCATTGACATTACCGTTCTTCACACTCGTGGTATTCGTACTTCAAGTGTTAAGTGCTACTGAAAATACGACATTTTAATACTAACTATTAAAAATTTAATTACTGAAAACAATCATTCAAAGCGATTCTGATGATGGGCATCACGCAGACTTAAGCGTCACTTACTTAAGCCGGCTCCGTTTGAATGTGTTTCAGGCTACAAAGTGTTTTAAAACTTCATTAAAATCTGTAATTAAATATGACTGGAAGACCTTATATGTAAAGTCATTTGAAGGTTCATCTTTTAAAGACTTTATTTGCCATTTTTCTACTTTTAATTTCTCTCGACGCCCCGACTTACGTGTCGTAGTCGTGGGTTCGAACCCAAGCAGGCGCTTTACTTTGTGTAAATTATTTCATCACCACTGCTCTAAAAACGGTGAAGGAAAACATGGTGAGGAAACCGGCATGTCCAAGAACCAAAAATTCGAAGACATGTGACATCCACCAACCCACACTGTACCCGCGTGGTGGATTAAGGTCCATTCCCTCTCTCACAGAGAGGAGGCCTGTGTCCCAGCAGTGGGAACATTAAAAGGCTGATAATGAATTTCTCTCCAAAGTAAGAGACTTACGGTTACGCTAATCTGAACGTAGCTAGCCTCACGATCTTTATCCATGTAGTTCTGTTACGTCAATTTATATACAATCATTATTAATATTTAAATTTTTGTCAATTTATTTATTTTTGTTTATATTTATTTAAATACTGGTACGTCAATTTTTATTGGGCCTCTTACTTCGGATTTTAAATCTATATGTGTAAAAGAGAAAGTATGTATGTATGTTCCTTATAGACTCCGAAACGGCTGGACCGATTTTAATGAAATTTTCAGACAGTATTTAAAGTTTGATGGCGATCGGAGCATTTTTTTTAACTTTGAACACGGGCGAAGCCGCGGGCAGAAGCTAGTGTACCTATAATTGCTTACTTAGCACATGTCAATTCAATATATTTTTGACTTCATGGCAATCATTATAATAGGGATGTTTTCTGTGTAGAAAAATTATAATTCTATTTGTGTTTTCGTCAGTGAGATTATCAAATAATATTGGAGCCGTATTTTTTGTTTAATCAAATAAATACAAAGACAGAGCGCATCAAAGTTTAGGAATGGGGGCTTGTGACGTCACTTTGTCAGAATAAAGTGTGGTACACCGTGACGTCACACGTCACATCGTCGTCATTTCATGTTTACGTGTCAATTAAAAAAAACTGGCCAAGTGCGAGTCGGACTCGCGCACGAAGGGTTCCGTACCATAATCGCAAAAAACGGCAAAAAAATCACGTTTGTTGTATGGGAGCCCCACTTAAATATTTATTTTATTCTGTTTTTAGTATTTGTTGTTATAGCGGCAACAGAAATACATCATCTGTGAAAATTTCAACGCTCTAGCTATCACGGTTCATGAGATACAGCCTGGTGACAGACGGACAGACAGACAGACGGATCGCGGAGTCTTAGTAATAGGGTCCCGTATTTACCCTTTGGGTACGGAACCCTAAAAATACGTGTCCACATTGACATATATATTACTTGATTTTTTATTAATCGACGGACAAAATACTAATTTTCAGTCGTATTATAATTGGGGTCTAAAAGTTATTGAAAGTATTTTTTTCTACAATGGTTTGTACAATAAGTTATTAAGAGCAAAATTTGCGCCTTGGTTCAAAACGTATCCAGACTTCGAATCTAGACTCTGAAACCTATACGTTATGAAATAATTCGTCGATCTAATAACCCTAGTAGGCCCTAACCACACAAAGCTCATCTAAGCACCCCCTCAGGCAATGAGGCTGTATAAATAATAAATGTACCTGTTTACGTGTGTGTGTCTCTTGTATACTAATCTATACTAATATTAGAAAGCTGAAGAGTTTGTTTGTTTGTTTGAACGCGCTAATCTCAGGAACTACTGAGTGGAATTGAAAAAATATTTTTGTGTTGTATAGTCTATTTATCGAGTAAGGATAAAGGCTATATAACATCATGCTACGACAAATAGGAGCCGAGAAAAATTAAAAATGTTGCAAAAACGGGCAAAATTATTACTTTTTGACAGTTTCCGTTGCGTGCGCTGCGTAAGCGGTTTACGCAACATTCATGTATGTAGGGTAGGTAGGTAGCCAGTTGACGTGAGCAAAGCCGCGTGGGACAGCTAGTGTGTGTATATATGTGTGGGTGTGTGTTTATGAACGATAGTGAGACCACCTGTCCGATCGGCCATGAACCAGCACTACATTAGGTATGTACTGATGACCATTATAATGACTTTAGCGTGCATTGCACCATGAGTCCGCTAAAGGTCAGTGCTGCTAGTTAGAGAGCAATCAATGAATGTTGAAGTGGGTTATCAGTGGCCATTACTATCGTATTTTGTGTTTATAGTTTCTGAAGGAGGTTGTATTCGTAATCATAAAAAGTATACATTGTATATATTGTAGTAACGTACAAAGTGAGTGAAAATTGTCTTCGAATGATATATTGGATACGATAGGAAACGTATTCAAGATAATCGATTTGTGCTTATCAGAATAAAGACCGCCCGAGACTAGAAGCAACGATGCGGTGGTCAACTCAAAGCTCCAGAGCCTTGAACACCGACGACGAGTTGCCAGCCTGTCGGTTTTCTATCGGTTAAATTTCGGAGAGTTTGCGATGGAACTGCACAATTTGATTCCCTCTAGCAAAGGGCTATCATCGGACTACAAGACGTACGGCAATGCGCCATCAGTACATGGTGGATATCCCACCCATACGCACAAAGCGTTTTGAAAATACTTTCATTGTGCGTACAGCTAAGGAGTGGAATTCCCTACCGGCGTCTTTGTTTCCTGATAGCTACAACTTAGGGGCTAAGTTTGAATAGGTTGCTTCTAGGCAAGCGTGCTTCACCTTCGACCACATCATCACTTAACATCAGGCGAGATAGTGGTCAAACGCGAGCCTATAACAAATACAAAAAAAAAAAAAAAAAGAATTGGAAGGCGGATGACTAGGTGCTGTGGTGCGGTTTGCGAAGATCTATGTCCAGCAGTAGGTGTTGCTGCAGCTGTTGCTATAGGGAAGACTGGGTACGGTTGAAACAATTTTGCTTAGAACGCCCGTAGCCATTTTGAAACATAACAAACAACAAAACACTTACAATGAGAGAATAGACTTTTAACTTCAGATACATCTCAGAATTAAAGGCTAAACTGCCATATTTACTAGATAGGAACAATTTGATAAAATAATGTGTCACTGTTTCAACCGTACCCATACCAGGGACGGTTGAAACAGTGATGGGGGTCAGTTGAAACATAAACAAATAATTAATAAAAAACAGTATCTTTTTATCATATCATCTGCCTAGCCTTTTTCCCAACTATATTGGGGTCGGCTTCCAGTCTTACTGGATTCAGCTGAGTACCAGTGTTTTACATGGAGCGTCCTATCTGGCCTCCACAACCCAGTAACTGGGTAACGCGGTGTCCCTTGGCAAGACTGGTGTCAGATCTTAGGCTTCTGACTACCCGTAACGACTGTCAAAGATCTTCAAATGACAGCCGGGACCAACGGCTTCCCTTTATTAGTTTCTTTGTATCACAAAAAATAGTTATAATCTCGTATGACACCATTTCTATCAGTCTTAATAATTGTTTCCTGCCTGAATGAACACAAATGAACATAAAAAGAGCTCTTCTGCTCTGGTTTAAACTAACAAATTAACACGAATAAACAAAAAAAAAAACAATAATCAGTCTTAATAATTAAATTAAATGATAAAATATGATTTCCATATATCAAATTAACAACTTAATTTAAAAATATACAAAAAAAGTTCCTTTTTTGACTTGTTCATACGCATTTTCGTTGTAAGTTAGGTATATCACAGTCGCCTCTTGTAGTTTTTCTGATACGTTATCTGTGCATCTACAACAAAAAAGCAACGGATTTGATTGTTTCAATTGTACCCACAGTAATTGCTACATCCGTCCCCATACCCCTCAACCGCTAATAAAACTAACATAGCGTCGAGATCAAACAACATAAACAAAAACGTATCACGGTTTTCGAACCTTCAAAATATTACAATAAAGCAGAAAATCACTCAAAATGCAAATGCTAATATCAACAAAGTAATTTGAAAAAGAAAACAGTAGAAAATACTTACTTTTTGTCAAAAAAATTTAATAGGGTCACCTGGAAACGTACCTACACAGAGCGCGAAGTGGAACGCGTCACTGTGATTCATATCCGTTCTCACCGGCCGCGTCTTTTTTCTCTTGTACCCCGCACCACACCGCTAATAGTTTACGAGTTATTAGCGTTGCTTCAACCGTACCCAGTCTCCCCAATTCATCATCAGCCTTATAATGTTCCCACTGCTGGGACACAGGCATCCTCTCTGTGAGAGAGGTAATGGGCCTCAATCCACCATGCGGATCCAGTGCGGGTTGATGGATGTCACATGTCTTCAATTTTTTGGCTCTAGGAGCAGTGGTGATGAAATAATTTACACAAAGTAAAGCGCCTGCCTGGGTTCGAACTCACGACCTACGACACGTAGGTCGGGGCCGTTACCACTGGACCACCACTGCTCTCTGTTGCTGTATTATAGAACATCAACATCTTCATTATATCTACACCATTTTAAGAAGTAATAAGACAAAATGGGCCGCAATTACAATGGGTCTTCTATTCGCTATGCGGCTCCTATTTCTGTCTACAGGTTTAAAAGTAAACTAACATGAAGGAGATGACGGGAGCTAGTTCACTCGCTTTGCTCTCTCACTTCATCTCCCGTCAACCCTATCCTTGTCGTTCGAATCTAACCTATCCGTGTTGGGGTGCCATATTTATAATTAAAGGTTAAATTATAAATATGGCACCCCAACACGGATAGGTTACAAATTCCCGTTTGATATAAAATGTGATGAGCGTGAGCTATATAAAACTTTTTTTTACAACAAAATACTTTTTTTTCGCTTTTTAGTTGTGATAATGGGCAAGTTCTATAGTTAAGGGTACACTACTCGACGGCACGAACTATTTTGTGCGCGGGGTTAAAATGCATTTTATATCAACCGACAACACGTGCGGAAGAGATAGATGCTGTGATGAGCAGTAGGAAGCTAGTTCGCGTACGAATACACACTTTTGCAAATTTGTAGCGAAATGGATAATGATTTAGGACGGAGCCGAGCGCGCGAAATTTTATAAACAGACCTTTGGCAGTCTAGATATCATGGAAAACTACTAAATCTGTCTGTTCATAATAAAATTATTTGCATTTTTGAACTACTAATCTATCTCTGTATAGAGGCCGTTTTGCAATTTTCCGTCTTCTTAAGGTATTTATTTGCGCCCGAAAATGCGTTAAAATTAGTGTCGAAATGTGGAAGTTTCGACGCTCATAACTTTAAAATATTTTCTTTTTTTACTTTTTGGCTTCCATACAGGGCTAGATAATGATGAGACAAATTGATATCACTTTTTATTTTGAACGTACTTTGTAAAACAGTGGAATAATCCCTAGACTACGTTTGTTTGGAAGAATTTTCCCTTAGGTGCCCGAGCTCGCTTCGCTCGGTCTTTGACTAATTCTTTGAAAGTAGAGCAAATATCAACTAATTGTATAATCCTGCTGACCAAACAGTATAATTTTGCTGTGAAAATAACTTGTAATTTTCGCAGATTTTTTTGATGACTAAATATTTAAAAAATAAAAACAATACTAATGTACCATAATTATCGAATTGCCCAACAATTACGTAGCAATATTCACAACGACCAGACAATGTAATAAATAATGATTTTTTCAACACACTTGCTCATAAAGTGGCTCTAATTTCACCGCAATTAGGCACAAAATGACCTGTTATCAAACTGTGACTTTTTCATTGCTATTATTCACAAGTGAGTTATAGAGTTTTTTTTTTAATTTATTGGTTGAGTTGCTTTGTTCTTAAGAAAAGTTTCGATACAAAAAAAATCGTGCTCAATAGTACAAATAAATTAATGTACCTATTGCTTGCTCATTTCTTGTAACTTCGTATTTAAATAGATAATTTTAACTAGTACGTGCTTAATAAATAAAACTTTCAATCAAATATAAATTTTATTTGATCTGTAATTAAGAAAAATTGAAATTCCCTATTTTGTACGTGGCTAAAACACTATCCACGAAAAGCCAGAAAAAAAAGAAACCTCATTCTTTTAGTCTATGGCCGGTCGCCATTGTTTAAACTTAAATGCGCGCGCATAGGAAAACTGATTAATTTTGCCCGCCATTGTGAACAAAAAAATCACAACTCGTTTTTACTGTTGAAAATGATTTTTTTGTATTATTTTCTTCACAAGTGTGTTGAAAAACGTCGTATGATACACGTGTGTATTGATGATTACCGTCCTCGGCTCTCTTAAGACCCTCACCTACGGCTCGGGTCTCAATGGCGCCTCAGCGGTAATCACCAACATTGCACACTTGTACCATAATGTACTATTAAATCACTATGTATTACGTAACTCGATTTGACTTGACTTGATTCATATTTCCCGGGCATTGTGTCAAAGTCAAATATATTTATTTCAATTAGGCCAGTAAGCGGCACTTTTGAACGTCATACATATATGAATTAAAATTTACAAGTAGTTAAAGTTGATTATACCGTGCATTCGGAAAAGTAGCTTGTTATGGAGAAGAATGCACAAGAAACTCCATACTTACTCTCGTGCCCTGGTTAATCACTTTGTCCTTAAGTTTTAGATTGGAAAAACACTTTTCAATATTTGAATAATACTCACTGACAAAAAATCACTATTAAAGAGAAAACTAAATAAGTTATATGCACAGCAATAACTAACTACCCTTATAAAATCCATCTCTTTAAACTGTTGAGAGGTGACGAGCAACTTACATAACGGTAACACTTCGCCTCAACGAACACGAGCGAGAAAGTGCTTCAAACTTTACGAGAGATTTTATCATCATCCTTCCCCAAGAGTCGCCACATTGATCGGTCCCGTCCGTCTCGCATCCAGCGAATCTCCGCAACCTTCACCAGGTCATCGGTCCATCTAGTGAGAGGCCTTCCAACGCAAAGTCATCCGGTAGAGAGATTTTAGTACTTTTATTTCAACTTATGTGGGACCAGCTTCTGTCAACGGCTTCGCCGTCAAAAAACATGTCGCGGGAACATATTGCCGACAAAAATACCTATATCATGTGTCCTAATTTAGGTCATGGTCTAACTGTGTGTCAAATAGGTTATCTACATTACAATATCTAAACATCCAAACATACTATAGGTATAAGACTGTCACGCTTATATTTACAGGAATTGAGATAGATTTAAAGTAAGAAATGCACAACTTTAACTAAGTACCCTTCTAAAGCCATCTCTTTCAACTGTTGAGAGGTGACGAGCACCTTAGATGACATCTCGCATCGGTAACATCTCGCTTCGACGAACACGAGCGAGAAAGTGCTTCAAACTTAACGAGAGATTTTAGTGCTTTTACTTTTATTTGTGAATGATGATAAAAAATATAGTAAATAGCTTAAAACTTTACGGTTTATATCTTGAAGAAGTTGGTACAAGTAGTAGTTGGAAATGTAAGCAACAACAGTATTTACATTGCCCTAATTATGGCCTAAACAAAGAATTATTTTAAAATCGCGACGCTAAGGAAAAGAAGAAATAGCTGATCCTGATTTAAAATCACAACAACAGGTTCTGAGATTTTATTTTGAAAAAAAAAATATAAACGTGTTTTTAGCAGTACTAACCGGTCTTGCTCGGCTTTCTTTCTTTAAACAGTTTCACCGTGACGTCATCAGCTTTCCCATTGAACTCGTAACCATATCAAGCTGAGAATGTAATTTTTACCACTACGATCAACCACGTCAAAAACACAGCAATAAAATGTTAATTGTTCAAACAGAGTGTAGCCTAGCCTCCACATTAGAATTCTCAGTGTAACGGACAGTAGGCAACCATTCTCTCAAAACACCACAACAAACAAGAAAGCCCCTATTATCATCTAACTGCCTTCAAAATTAATTACCCCTTTACCCCAAACAGTAATGCGCACATAAAACACATAACGCGGACTATTGAAACTGCAGCATCCGAACACTTTGGCACCGGGCCAGCCGCTTGGCTTCTAGTGGCCCAGTGTGGGGCGGGGGACAGGCCACTGCGCTTTGTGAACGACGCTAAGATTGCTTTTATAGTATTGTTTGAGGTGTTCGAGTGTGTTGGTCTGCTGGAGAGTAATTAAGTGGCGTATGTTAAACAACATTATGGGCCATTTCATTTATTTATATGTCATCTTCTTAGCACGGCGGACTATGCTGGGGCGGCTTTTACTGGAGAAAACATAAAATGGCGCAAATGTATACCTTATTGGAAGTCATATGTTTGAGCCGTTTGGGGTTACAACATTAGGTCCATGGGTTCCGAGTGCTCATTAAACTATTCGAGACATTAATAAACAGCTAGTCGACTCTTCAAGTGATCAGAGGGCTTGGCTTTTCTTCGGCCATCAGCATTGCCATCCAACGTGATTGCCATGCTGCGAGCTTTCTGGACACCTTGCCTATTGACATCGTTGTGGACGAATTTTTTGATGCGCAATGAGTCCCATTCTCCCTCCCCTTTGTATATATAGGTACTTTTTTATAAGTATTATGTTTTAGAATATCATTAATTTGATATGTCTTCTCTAGTATGACTGCTTCGTTCGCGTTTTCCTGGGTCAGAAATAATGGTTTTGTAATTTCTGCCCAGTTTATGGCAAAAGGCTTGCGCCTATAACATGGGAAAACCGGCCAAGTGCGACTCAGAGTCGCACACGAAGGGTTCCGTACCATCATCGCAAAAAAATCACGTTTGTTGTATGGGAGTTATTATTTGTTGTTTTTCACTTAAATATTTATTTTATTCTGTTTTAGTATTTGTTGTTATATCGGCAACAAAAATACATCATCTGTAAAAATTTCAACAGTCTAGCTATCACGATTCATGAGATACAGCCTGGTGACAGACAGACAGATAGGCAGAGGGACCGCGGATTCTTAGTAAATAGGGTCCCGTTTTTACCCTTTGGGTACGGAACCCGGACTTTGCCTGAAGCCTACCCTTAGGTTAGTACAGGCGTGATGTTATAATATATGTCTCTGTTATCTTCTCAAGACTAAAATACCGTGATGCTATGATCTCATAATAATACTGAATGAAATGGAATGCTCCATTTCATTAAGCATTTCAGTAGTAAAAATGTCGTGATAAGATCTATGCATTCACCTTTACCCGTCTTTTTCTTTGACTGACGTTCAGCAAGATTTATGGATTCTTCACCATCATTACTCATCATTACTCATATTCATCTCAAGATTCATTCTTAAGATCATAACTCACATTCATCTCTCACATAAAACGTATTGCGTCTTCTACGTTTCGCTCTTGACAGAGCGGTCGTGATCACGATGAATTTCGGCCGACCATGTTCTAGTAACACTCCTCACGATCTCTCACATTTGGTTCTGTTAGATGAAAACTTGGCGTGTTAATTTACGGGACCTCCAACCGCAGATTTAATGTGATCGGTCAACCACTTCGGTGACCTCCCGCGTGGCCTGTTACCGTCCACTCTGCCCTGCACCACCAAGCGCTCAAGTGAGTCGTTATTCCGCCTCGAGACATGGCATCTAAAGTCACCGCTAGATAAAAAAAAAAAGTAGTTAACACCTGTCTATCAATGTATACCAAAATTTCAAAACGATACGAAAAAAATGTAAAGGCAGTGTCGCTAACACGATCAAACAAACGTATCGAGGCTTGCGTTCTTGACCCTTTCTTGGACCAATTTACATTATTTAAATGAATAAAATGGTTCTACGCATACATCTTTCATTTGAGAGCAAAATTATCAAAATATCTCCACAACGGAAACCGGCCAAGTGTGAGTCGGACTCGCGCACGGAGGGGTGAGCGGGTGTAATGGCTCCTCGTGCATCACTCGTGGATTTTCGGCGCCCTAAAAGCGATAGTTTTGCTTGTTCACGTACCCGCTGAGGTGGAAATGAGCCTCATCGCTCATTATGATTTTGGTCGAAAAATCGTCAAAAAAATAGACACGATTATTCCGCGTTCTTGGGGAGTGTATCGCTCCATGGCTTGTTCACTTGTATTCTGCATCTGTCTAGTCTACAAATGTCAAAACAGATTTGACATTGGCGGCCATTTGCAAAAATGAGAGCATCTTCCAATAGGGTGATTTCTTTTGGCCCACCTTGTATTTGTTGTTATAGCGGCAACAGAAATACATCATCTGTGAAAATTTCAACTGTCTAGCTATCACGGTTCATGAGATATAGCCTGGTGACAGACAGCAAACAGACAGACAGACAGACGGATCGCGGAGTCTTAGTAATAGGGTCCCGTTTTTACCCTTTGGGTACGGAACCCTAAAAAGCATGTTTTCAAGTAATTATACTTTTTGGTACAAGTCGGATAGAAATGAATTTTATTTTTTTGTTGTCTAGCGGAGGCTTTACCACAGCCATTACTAACCCATTTCCCAACGTTTTTATTCTAGATTCTAGGATTGTTCGAATCATGTCCCTCCCTACCTTAACCTAATGTCAGGTGTTCCGTTACACCTAAGACATCTGTGACACTGCGAAAACTAGCTATAAATCAGTGTCGAGATTAGCGCTGAATGTCAAGTGAATGGAACCCCTGGGGACTGAGGGATGTCCGCTTGTTCGAGCTTTGGTGGTGGAAACACTTGTACAGTCTTGTATGTAGGTTACAGTAGGCCTACCAATAATGGGCCTTAAGGCGCCTCCCCGAGTAAAACGCCGCGCTAGTCGAATTTTGTGCAGTTTTTAAGAGCTATCTACTCTTTATTTAAAAAGTAATATCAATTAATAAAAATACATAAAATATCTACATATTGTTGATTCCAAAATGGTAGGACACATTTTTTTTTAAAGAGGTGTAAGTGTCACTAATCTCCTTCCAACAACAACATAAAAATGAGTAATAATTATTGATAGCATGCATCTCCTCGTAAAGTGTTCATTTTTTTTTTTTTTTATCTAACTCTTATGGATAGACAATTTGATAACGAATATTTTGTAAGATTTATTTTTTCAAAAGGCCAATATTCGATTTTATAAAGATTTTATTCTAAAATCTGGGCGTATTCACTACCGTAATTCATGCGCCACCAGTGCCGTTAGGCCAATAGGAATGCTCATATCTCATGCTGATTTTTTGGTCAGGGTACGGCCTTAAGCTAGCTAAGAAAACTCAGCACGCATGGTTCAAATTCAAATTAAATTTATTGCATCCATAATGTACACACATGTGGTAAATATAAGCTACAGCAAAAATTATGGACCCTGTCGGGCACAGCAACATTCTAGATACAGTCAGTATCTACGAGAGAGGAATAGCACTTAATATTTTCCTTTATAATTAAAATTGCTTCTTTCCATTGCCTATATATCCGCTTTTATTTGGTTAATAATGTACTAATATGTGTGCGCCTTTTTATGTGGTTAGGTACCAATATGTGTCTAATTAGGACAGAACGTTTTTATTTTTCAAGTACACTATTGTCGTTGACCTCGTAATGGCTGTAGTTAGTTGTATTGAGATCTCAAGCTTCTGACTACTTGTAACGACTGTCAACAATCTTCAAATGACAGCCGGGACCAACGGCTTAAAGTGTTTTTCGAGGCACGGAAGAAACACGGTATGTTGAAATGGTCACCCATCCACGGACCGCCTTGCCTTTATAGATATAGCAAAATGTTTAAACGTGTAATGGACGTTAACATATTGAATATGTTTTTGTGCATGTAGCCTTTGTGAATTTGTGACAGTAAACATGAGAAATTCTGGGAGAGGGCAAAATAAAAAGAATCCGACCTAACTGTCATTAACATTCGTTCAGATTTACATGTCATCACGCGAGTGCATACTAACCACCCATACATAAATTGTTATGTCATGTTTGTGTATTTAAATCGAGGGTAATGTTATTACTGAGTTAGTTATAATAGCTAGGTAGACTGTAACAGATTTTTATTATTTTTGCGGTCGACCAGACGTCCCATTGAGACCATAGAAAAACAATAGCTTATGCACCTATGGCGTCCAAATCACGCGTCATAGGCTAAACGTAAAAGAAGCAAAAAGAATATGTAAAGATCGTAGCAGGCGGCGTTTTGTCTATCCCTTGTCTATGTATGTGTAATATATATTTATAAAACTTTATGCACAAGTACAAAGGCGGACTTAATGCCTTAGGCATTTTCTACCAGTCGACCTTAGGGTGGTGCAGAGATAAAATATGGAAGGTGCAACTAATGAAAGAAAACAAATAGAAAAAGTAAATAAAAATAGTAGTTTATGCAATGGTCATATAATAGGGGTTATTAAAACACGAGCGTGGGTTTGCGGTATGGCGGGCAATTTAGATTCTCATTGCACCATGACTGCGCAGCGCGCGCATCCATAGACAGTGACACTATTTTTCTACATTAAGTCAATGGGCGCTTATGGGCTGCCGGTAAGTAAAAGTGTGCTATAAAAATGAAAATAGTACATTGTGATACAAGGGTGGAAAGTAGGTTATTGCAAACGAGCTGTCATTAACAAGCCCGAGCCGAAGGCGAGGTGAGACGAGTTTGCAATAACCTACACACCCGTGTATCACACGACGTTTTTCAATACAGTTGTGAGAAACAGTAAAAACAAATCAAAGAATTAGATTTGTTTACTCACAAAAAAAAAAAATCAATATGGCGCGTTTTTGCAACTGGACATATTTTTTTACAAAGAAAACAGCCTATACAGCCTACTCGATTTTTGACAAACGTTGATGTGAAAATAATTAACTTAAAACTAGTAATTAAACATATTAACAACTATTTAAAAAAAAAATGAGAATTCAATGCTAAAACGTACGGAATCATTAATTTTTCCTCGTATAAAATCGTATCCCATTTTATTCTATGTATGAATACTCCTTGCTACTAAACTTTTTAAATTGACTTATGGCGCGTTTTTGCAACTGGACATACTTTTTTTTTTAACGAAGTAGCCTATACAGCCTATTCGATTTTTGACAAATGTTGATGTGAAAATAATTAAATTAAAACTGGTAATTAAATATATTAAACAACCATTTATAAGACTTTTGAGAATTCAATGCTAAGTACGCCATGTTTAACAACTGTATTGAAAAATAACTTTTCAATACAGTAACAGTAACAGCAACCTACTTACCACCCTTGTATCACAATGTACTATTATGATGTAGTTGTTTGAAAATCGAAAGAAAATGTTGCACTGTAATGGTTCTTTTTTTTAATTTTATCTATCTACGAATATAATGTAAGTGTTTATGCAATATTTTTTGAATTCATATTTGGAACATTACGTTGTGAGTGTAGATAAATATTATTTCCATTCATTTTAAATCACGCCCGTGTTCAGGCAGAGTTAGGAAGAGGTGACAGGTGTGCCTATTATACATAGGGGTCAATGAACCTTGCCATTAACTGCGAAAAAATCGAGACTTTAATTATGCGTACAGCTAAGGAGTGGAATGCCCTGCCGGACTGTGTTTCCCGATAGCTAAAACCTAGGGAAAGAAACAAAGAAAGAAAAACGTTTTTTCGCGCCAGGCACGACGCATACCATCTTGTCTTTAAGACAAGAGTGAATAGGTTTCTTCTAGGCAAGCGTGCTTCACCGTCAGTCGTCATTCGTATTCTACTCAGTGATAGAAATAAAGTTTCAAGTTCCATAGGTCCTACGTAGGTAGCTATAGGCAAATATCGCCATGTTTTTATTTTTTTACAATGAGTATGTCGTCTCTATTAGTAAAAACTCATCGCCTCTAGTCTAGACACTTGTCTAGACGATAGCAAAGTTTATTATTTCCCATCTGGATACTTCCGGCTAGCAAGTTCGCGTCAATATTAGCTCTATGGAGCTCTATAGACTGGCCGTCGGTTTATGGTCATGTCAACAAACAGCCGGTGTTCTTGAGACTTGTTATTTTCGCCAAGAAAATCTCTCTCTAAAATCTTGTCTTTTACTGTCATGTTGGGTTCGTAGTAGTAAGCTGGGAACACTATCACACAGTTCTCAAGCGGTTCGATTCCAGGGTTCGGCTTCCAATTTTTTTTCCAATTCAGTTTATTCAGTAACAATTCACATTGCGTTCGAAAATAATCCAGCATGAAACATTAACATAATCAGCATTAATAAGATGTTGGTACAAATACATATACAAGAATACATGCAATTCTATTTCAATTAGAAAATATTATTTTAATTTATTTTATTTAAAAAAAAATGTAATTAACATGAAAACAAAAAAAAAAAAAACATGTCAATAAATTAATTAATAGCAATAACGAAACTAATAATCAAAAAGTAAATGTCATATGAACACGGAACACAATATAACACCATAAAAAAATAACCACATGTCAGTTTAAGGGCAACAAGACTACTACAAATCATCTAATGAGTAGAGACATCTTTCCAACAGGAATGCCTTGAGTATTGCCTTAAATGAGCCTGTGTACAATATGCTTTTCAACTCAAGCGGTAACTTATTAAATATCTTAACTGCCTGATACTGCGACTATTTTTAACTATACCAAAACGCGGAACGATTTTGTTTCCAAGGTCTTTCCTACGCGTTTTTCCCCTTACCAGTCTGTCCTCGTCTGTTTCGTATTCAAATACATATTTTTTTAAATTGTTTAAAAGCACCACTACGTAAAGGCTAGGTACTGTGAGAATACCAAGTTTCTTGAGATATGGTCGATAGGTGTCTCGTTGAGAAATGCGGGCCATGGTTCGGATCGCTCTTTTTTGGAGAACGAAAGCCCTGTAACAGTTCTTAACCGACTTTCGAAAAAGGAGGAGGTTCTATGTTCGACTTCTTGTATGTTTTTTAATTTTTTTTTTTATGTATGTTCACCGATATCTCCGTCAATTGTGGACCAATTTTGAAAAAAAAATTTTTGTTTGAAAGGGTATGTTCCGAAATTGGTCCCATTTTAATTTGGTGAAGATCTGATGAAGAACTTCGAAGATATACAATAGAACTCTTCAATAAATAACGGCAAATCTGTTGGGACTGCTGCAATCGAATGCCTGTTTATATCATTTCATAAAATAACATCACGCCAGCACGCTCATAAGGGGTAAGCAGATCTCTCATTTGATCGGTTTTGTTCAAGTTCTATGATATTCGGGTAATCTATTCTGGCGTTATAGGAAACTTACTTAACAACTTGCCTATTAGGTAGGTACAACTAAAAAGTGAAAAATAAAAAATCTTTTTTGCAAAAAAATAATGCCGACTTCCAAGTAAGAAAACTACAAAGTGAAAATAGTTTTATTTTTGGAAGTCGGTGTCCATAACGCAAAAAATTGTACCTACGAAAGACACCGACTAATAATCTAATGAGTAATCTTTTGGTAAAATTTATTCATATATTTCCCAAAAGAATGCCCATGAAATAAAAGTAATAAAAATAATATAAAATGCATAACTTTCTTAAAATTACGATTGCCTATGGAAATGAACAGTATCCGATTATTCATCAGTCAGTCTGTATACTGTTACAATTTGTAACACAGAC
Source organism: Orthosia incerta (assembly GCA_948252205.1). Classification (NCBI taxonomy): domain Eukaryota; kingdom Metazoa; phylum Arthropoda; class Insecta; order Lepidoptera; family Noctuidae; genus Orthosia; species Orthosia incerta. The sequence continues at coordinate 5,347,328 of OX411745.1, read as the reverse complement.
ACTTCTATGGAATTGAGATGAGAGGTTTATAAAGCACGAAGATCATTATAGATCATAATTTTATTTTACCTTTGGCACAAGGTCTATTTTACAAGCTTTTAATTAACTTGCAATGTATGTATGTATATAAGTGTGTTCGGGTCAAATCTTGCAACTGAATTTTAAAGCAGTTATCCTCCACCGATTAAGGTGAAATTTTGCAAACATGTTTTGTTTAGATGACAATGCATGGTTAGATAAGTGGCGTCATTCTAAATAAAATATGGCGGACGGCCCAAGATGGTGGACTAGTTATTTTTTGTGCACAGTCATGATATGGGTATCAAATGAAAGGGTTTGCTAAGAACCCAAAAATAAGACTTAGGTGATACAAGAATACGAAAAAAGCTTGTTTTAAAATGTTTTTTTAATGTAAAATTTGATTGAATATAATATAATTTAACGTGCTTTTCCCCGCGGCTTTGCTCCCGTGGCGCACCCCACAAGACCTGTTTTTGACATATAAAATAACAAATGTTATTCAGGAAGAATGTAGCTTTCTATTATTTTAATATTTAAACCATTTACTTAAACAAATCAAAATCAAAAAATCTAAAATCTAAATCGTAGTTTTAGAGTTTATCCATTACAAACAAACTTACAAACAAAACTTTCCTCTTTATTATTATATATAGTGTAGATTAAACGGGACTCCTCGTACAACTTCATTAAAATGTATATTGTACATTTACGGGTCGGGTGGTACGCTGGTCACTGCAGTGATGTTAGAAGCGTGCCGAATTCTTCTTCTTTTCGTGTGAGGTGTGGCCACAACTGGTGTCAGAGTTAATTGATCCGAATTACTTGAGACTAGAGGTGCCGATGCATTCCACCAGCTTTTACGACAAATCTTTTACGGTTCAAGCGGTGCGGTTGTGGAATGCTTTGCCCGTGTCAATAAGGCGTGCTCAATCTCTGCCCATTTTTAAAACAATGGTAAAGAATCACTACCTCTCTCTTTAATAGTTATATTTCTTGATTTCTATGCTTTTGTTCCATACTTATTACTGTATATATTTGTCTATTATATATATATGCATGTATTTATTTTTTATATATAAATAGTACACCAAAGACTACCTACAGTACTGTCATTTCTCCCATTTTTTTTTTTAATCCATCCAAAGGTTGTCTTGAAAAGATCGCTTTTAGCGATAAGGCCGCCCATTGTGTCACCCAGTGCAATTTATTTATTTATTTATTTGGAAACTCAACAACTTATTACTAATTAACATGATTAGATGTTCACCTCACTGTCAATGAACAGCCCAGTGCAGTTGCATCAACGTTACTTGCATCTTAGTAAACACACACATTGCACAGTAACAGCGAGATGATAACAATTATCTCTTAAGCCAATTACAGAGTTTCACGGCATGGATAAAGCTAGTTAGGTTATGTTAGTTAGCTACACACAAGTGCAGCTATTTAACATAACCATGCAATGCAATGTTTTCTTCGTCTATACTTTCTGTAACTTATATGGTGTACATAATAAAGAGTATTCTATTCTATTCTATTAATTAATTATTCGGATCTCGGTTTGTGAGCCCCGCGTTACCTATTATCGTATTAAATGAGTTTGAATGCAGTAAGCTGCAGTAAATGTAGATTCATTATAAATAATTCGATCGTTATATCCACTAGGACTTGTGTCATTTGTTTTAAACCTAATCCGGTCAAGTTGGCTCAAAAATTAGGGACAATTAAGGTTACAATAATTCGCATAGGGCTTGAAAGTCCTCGAATGTCTATTTTGACCGGACAAACCAGCCAAATTAGAAGTTGTAGTGTTTTTGAGCTAATCCCATAGTTAAAAGCTTTCTTCACCTTTGTGAAAGATTGCCAGTGAAATAAAAGATCAACAAGAATGTATAGCATGAAAAACTGGTGTGAAAACTTATTTACACAAATACCAACACATGAATTTAAAATATTGACTTCAATATCCCAAGAGATCCAGAAGAGATTTTTATGGTTGACAGGGAAAATCCGTGAGAAGTAACTGCATATTTAACGCTCAATTTGCAGTGTGGAGCTGCTCCGATATTGATAACATTCGAGCTCCGAAGACTTTTTGAATACCAGTATAACCGAATACCAACAGAGCATAACATTGGCTGGATTCTCCATTGTAAAGATCTTAGGCAGAAGTGCATAGTAGGTGCAAGTAAAATCGATTGCAGATCAAGAGTTTAGCTAAGTTAGTTCATCTGAACTAACTGCAGCTGTGTGTGTGCTCGGTTTACACAGTCCCCGATCTGATCAAAAGAGGAAAAGTTACTTCAGCAATAAGGGTTGGATGCGGAAGCCTCAACACTTATTACGTATCTTGCAAGAGCAAAACGATAGCAATTAATGCTCTTCAATCGCGAATCCGAATTATGTATCAACGATATCCACCACAGCAATTTTTCGACAGTGCTGCTTCTACGAGTATGGAACAATTATTTAACTAAAATGTTGGTGGGTGATCGCGATTATGGAAAGCAAATTTGGCTGTCAAATTGTGATTACGTTTTTCTTGTTGTTGGTCGATCGCCAACTGCTCCCAAATTGCTTAGTCCGGTCTTACGTAACCAATTGTTTGCTATTGCTTATGACATATAACGATCGCTCGCGCGATGATTGCGCGATCGCTGCGCAATTTTTGCTGAATGCTGTTTCATACGTAATAAGCCTACCGCGTGGATAAGTGTTGAAGAAACTCAGTTCTTCAACCCTTATCCACCCAGTGTTGAGTTTAACACGTATCTCTCTTTAGAGATACGAGGTAAATTAAACTTACTTAACCTGGCTCTTGGCCTGCAACTGGCTTTAGTACCAAAACGTTTTTGCTAACTAAGATTAAGTCACAGGCAAGAGAAATTTGCACTCAGCTCGCCTACTGCTATTAATCGTCCAAAGATCCAAAAGTATCGGGAACACGGTGTAAAAGCAGTGATTTTTGAAAATACACAGAATCTAGCATGAAAACGTTCAATAATGATTTTAAAACAGTTAAAAAAAAGTTGATAAAAAAATCAAAAACCCGACTGCTTAAAAAGCGAACTAAAAAGACGTAAACAAGAAAAAAATCATGCTGTGCTGTCGGAGAATACATATTCGCGAGCTAGCTGACCAAAACCAGATATATCCCCCACAAAATGGCGCCCAAAATCCGCCATTTTTTTATTTTTCAATTTTAATGGAGCCAGTGGCTATCGATTGACGTAAGAATCATTAAAATCTGCCGACGCGTTTGGTCTCTAGAACGCCACATAGGAACAAACATACATAAATAAACATACTGATAAACACATTGCCCTTCTTCGGCAGTCGGGTAAAAAAGGGCTATTTATGCCAACCGGAGTGGACACTGTGGACAGTGCTCATATTTAAATAATTTGTTGCCATAAACATTATATTATACTAGCTGTTCCCCGCGGCTAGGCTCCCGTGGGCCACCCCACAGGTTTTCGGGATAAAAAATAGCCTATGTCACTCAGGAATAATTTAGCTTTCTATTGGTGAAAGAATTTTTTAAATCGGTCCTGTGGTTTCGGAGCATATTCGGCACAAACAAACAAACAAAAAATCTTTCCTCTTTATAATATTATATTATAGTAATTATAATTATATTATAGTATAGATTTAATGTTTTTTGGCTTTGGGCCAGAATTTAAACTGGCAGGCTGTGTAGCTCACCGTTGTCTAGCGTGGCATATATGACGTGTACGAAGCAGGCTTTGAATTGAATGATGTACTCGTATGAATAAGGTTCTAGACATATGCACAGAGATATTTCATAAAATATTGATGCTTTCATCGAGCCAAGTCTTTTTATGAGTGAATACGCTTTTAGTTTATGGTTTTATTTATAAATTTTGGGAGTTATCGTGGCTAAAGCGCGTGGCTGCATGCATCGATCGGGTTTAGAAGGTGAACTTGCGTTGTTCTCAGTCAGTAACTAGAGAGGTCACCATTCTTTACAAACCGGCACAATTCCAACCTTACTCAAGTGACCACACATAATGTGAAAACGGGTCAGAAAGGCTAGACAGATAGGCCCACATTTTGACAATGACAGAGCCTATTAAGGCCCGTATTTTCGAACGTCATTCGTGAAGCTATCTGCATTGATAGGTCGCAGTTACTGTCAGTTATCGCCATAATCCCACTCATAGAGAGCCAGTAGTAGCGACGTGTATACGGTGATTGTATATGAAGTACAGCCAAAGATCAAAAGTGCAGAAGCGATCACCCAAATAATAATATACTTAACTAGCTGTCCGCCGCGGCTTTGCTCCCGTTAACAGGCTACCTATCTACCCAATAACCCTGCCTACATATCGACCTACCTACCCTACCCTACCTATTCATGATTATTGCGTAACTTAAGGTTACACTAGTCGAAAATTCTTCCATACAAACGTAGTCTAGGGATTATTCCACTGTTTGACGATGTACGTTCAAAATAAAAAGTGATATCAATTTGTCTCATCATTATCTAGCCCTGTATGGAAGCAAAAAATTAAAAAAAGAAAATACTTGAAAGTTATGAGCGTCGAAAGTTCCACATTTCGACACTAATTTTAACGCACTTTTGGGCGCAAATAAATACCATATGAAGAGGGAAAATTGCAAAAAAGCCATAATTTTATTTTAAACAGATACGTTTAGTCGTTTTTTCATGATATCCAGACTCCCAAAGGTCTGTTTATAAAATTTCGCGCACTCGGTTTCGTCCTAAATCATTATCCATTTATCTACAAATTTGCAAAAGTGTGTATTCGTACGCGAACTAGCTTCCTACTGGTCTTCCGCACGTGTTGTCGGTTGATATAAAATGCATTTCAACCCCGCGCACAAAAATAGTTCGTGCCGTCGACTAGTGTAACCTTAAACCGTTTACGCAGGGCATGCAACGGAAGCTCTCAAATAGGATTTTTTTTCCCGTTTTTGCAACAGTTTTCATTTATGCTCCGCTCCTATTGGTCGTAGCGTGATGTGATATAGCCTATAACCTTTCTCGATAAATGGAATGTCCAATACAAAAATATTTTTTCAATTCCAACGAGTTAATTTAATTTTCCAGTTCCTGAGATTAGCGCGTACAAACAAACAAACAAACTTTTCAGCTTACTTGTTTAAAATTTTATAGTAGATGGAGGTCCGAGATTACTTTAATCTATACTTTAGATTATATACTATACTATAGATAAAATTGGCTTTGGTTCATTGACCTTCTTATAATTTCCACTGCAGGGCAAAGGCCTCTTCTTATACAGAGAAGACACGAGGATAGACCACGCTTGCTTAATGCGGTTTGGCAATTTCAAATTTATAATCTATACTAATATTATAAAGAGGATAGATTTTTTTGTTTGTTTGTTTGTACCGATTAGGCTCCGAAACTACTGGACCGATTTAACAAATTCTTTCACCAATAGAAAGCCACATTATTCCTGAGTAACATAGGCTATTTTTCTATCCCGAAAACGTATCCTGTGGGGTGGTCCACGGGAGCGAAGCCGCGGGGAACAGCTAGTAATAAATATATATTAAACTAGCTGTTGCCCGCGTCTTCGCGGAATAATGTGGCTTTCTATTGGTGAATATTTCAAATCGGTCCAGTAGTTTCGGAGGCAAACAAACAAACAAAAAAATCTTTCCTCTTTATATTATTAGTATAGAAGTATAGATAAGTCACGGTTTCCTCACGATGTTTTCCTTCACCGTTATCAGGATGTCTTAAATAAACTTAGAAAGAACTTTTCTCGCATTTGATCCTATGACCTTAATCACAAGAGGCGAGGTCTTTATTAACGGCCACTGAGCCATTACGACGATCTTCTTCAACAAAAAAATTATAGGCACTTTACTTTTGGGTTATTGCAACTGCACTTTTGTTCCTTTACTGTGCATATGCTCTTTAAGGCATTAATATGGTTGGTAGATTGTGACAAGACGTTAATGGTAGAAGTGCCACTGATATGATTACAACAGGCCATTCGTGGGCCGTTCTGTAGCCATTAGTGACTGGCAGTTTGAGAAGTCATGCTCGCCGAGTAACTGTGTTTTGTTGAGTTGTGCTTTAGGTTAAGCTGAACCATTTTCGCGCATAATGAATAGGTCTTTAAAAATAGTAAAAATCGTATTTTTTTGTAACAGACTGTAAGAATTTAGCATATAACAATGGTATTATGTACCTTTATATCAATAAAATAACGAACGTATACATCCATTAACACATAATAAAATATACTTTTTTCAAAAGCTTGATCAACTTGTATTCTTACTTAAAGTTTGTTACATTGTCATGCCTAAGCGCCTATAGTAGCACCTGTAGGACAAACAATACTTTTTATCACATCTATTCAAAAATAGCTAATTTATTCTTTGTAAACAGGGACTAAAATTGCTTTGAATTTTGAAAGTGTTTAGTAAATGTTCCAATCAGCACAGATATTCATCAATCAAAAACCATGCGGTCCAAAAATGGATTACATCGGTATTAAATCGGTTACGACGAATGTATAAGGTGAAACCATGGAGTTTCTTGCCGGTTCTTCTCCATAGGAAATGACTAACCCGAACCATGCACCTTTTGTCGACGTTTTATAAGTGCCCATGTAGGCAAATGTAAAATAAAAAAAAGGTTTTGATTTTGAAAGGCTAATGAGCTATTGTAATTCTATTTCGGACCGCACGGGAACATTGTATTGAACAAGTGACTGCCTGGAAAACCGCGCGCGAGACAAATTAAAAAATAAATCTACAACTGTAACATCACATCACATCATCAGCCTATTAATAAGAGGGCCCTCTGTGAGAGGGAATGGGCCGTAAACCACCACGCGGGCCCAGTGCGCGTTGTAACTGTAACGGATGGATATAATTAAATTATTACGATGCACTTCCATAATTGTTCAAATATAAACATTAGCCTCGAATTATTTCTGTCTTATGTCTTATGGTTCCTAATTGAATGTAAATACATAAACGTAATGTCCTTGTTCATAATTGGCACTTACTTATTTTCTCATAGAGGGTGGTAAAAAGTAGAGTGTCCACTTCGGGGGCAACACTATTTTAAGTTCGAGTGACGTACTTTGAAACCCTCGTTGCGCTCAGGATTCTACTTAAGAATCCTTCGCTCCGCTCTGAATTGATAAAAAACACTCTCGCCTTTAAAATAGTTGTTTGCTCCCTAGATAAACAATCTACTATTTTATCGTTATACCACGCGAGCGAAGCTGCGAACTAGTTTACCATAAACTGGTGTTTTACTGTGTCTTTTACCTCTTCAAGCAGTACCTCTCTACAAAAGGAGTTCAAATAGTCCGCATTCTACTACAATTCAACAAGACATAGGTGGCTATATTAGACAAAGTATTGCGTTAATTTATCTTAACACCCTGATTAACGCTCATCTATCTAGTGTTCATCGGGCATCAGTCACCCTTGAACCCTCGCGTGGAGTAAAATAACGGTAGAATTGGACTTTATTATATGGTCATAATTGTTTTGGAGACCACTAAAAGTTTCGTTTTACTAAGCTCAGAATATAAGAAGGGTAAATTGTTTGCCAGGAAATAAACACAAAGTTTATAGTACTGTAACCTTTCAAACCTACACCCACCGCGGGTGCGTCAGCTGACGCTTGGGTTACTTATCAGTCATTCGAGATCTATTGAACAAGATGGCAACCGATCGGCGTAAAAACACTACCTAAAATGCAACGCTATCTCCCGGACTATTATTCTAATTTTGAATTCATCTAGTGGATAGCGTTTGTATAGATACTACTTGTACTTTGTTAAGTATAGTTTAAGGCACCTTTGTAGAAGGTAAAACAATATTTATGTTTTTTTTTGTTCTGAATCTCTTATTTATATTCAGGGCGATAATTACATTATTAAACATTATTTATTGCACCATAAAAATTATCAGTTCATTACAATATGTCTCGCTCACCAAATTTTTGTTCATTTTCCAATACTTTTCCTAGGACCAATTTACCTACTAATAGAGTCTGTCTATTTTAACTATGCATAATTTAAAAAAATGTGGGAAACCTAAAATTTGGGGATGGTAACAACGTTTATACTAGGTACGAAAAAATATTTTGACAGACTGTTTATATTCTGATTCTTTACTGGTGATAATAGTCATTTTACCACCAAACATTGTAAATTTTATCTTTATTTAAAGCTAAAGTTTACCAAAACATTATGTATGCTTGAGTCTTCATACAGGAGAAGCCACTGCGAATATCTAAGTAAATCTCTGAGACTACTCAAGGTCAATATATAAGAAATAATGGATCAGTTTAAAATGATAAACATAATATTTAAAAAATAAATATATTATATTAATATAGAGCTTAAATTCATAAAATAAACTTATTATCATATAATAATTTACAAATAATAAGTACTTGTTATGAATTTAAAGTATATATTAGTTTATGCATAGCCACAAAGTTTGTTGTTTTGCTTCACAATGTTGTAATTTGAAACCATCTTCTTGTAAACATCATAAACAGGCGTATCAGCATTCGAAAAAATGAAAAATGAAAAATGAATTGAATGACCAGACGCGTTGGCCGATTTTGATGATTCATACGTCAATCGATTCGTATTAACCTTGCGAGTGTCACTGACATTTAAATTGGAAAATAGAAAAATGCCGGCTTTTTGGGCGCCATACTGAGGGGGCCCAAGTTATTTTACTCTTCCAAACCCATCGTGTGGGATATCAAAATAAAGGGTTTCAAGCGGTGATTTAAAAAATATATGTATTAATGATTATCTAAGCCTAAAAATAAACTTAACTAAATTATGACGCCGTAAACGATGTGCCCAAAAGACTGATGGAAAATTAATGATTTACCTAGACAAAATAATAGAAAACGACCCATCAACATTACATAGGCACATCTTGTTTGTTTGGTTAGTAGTAGTTCAACGTATAATATAAAGTACTATGTGATACTATACTATATTTCCCAAAAAGTTAAAAGTTTTCTTAAATAACATCCCAAGGACACAGCTGGTGTACTCGTAACCCTCATTGGGCTAAAAGAACTTGCCTTTAATTCGCTCAGCTGCGTTACAAGGATGCAATTTTGTAAAGAGAGGGCCGGAGGGCCACGAAAAAGGTGGGCCTCTAATTAGAACGGAGCAGGAAAGATCTCTTTTTGGGCTCTTGTGAGCAGGAAATGGCGTGCAGTTACGTTTGTTGGGTACCATAGTGCATAGTAAAGGGGTAAACAAAAATTAAAAACATCATACAATCTGTAACTAAAAAAAATGCTGCTATCTTATAAAACTGGTCAAGTGCGAGTCGGATTCGCGCACGAAGGGTTCCGTACCATTATCGCAAAAAACTGCTAAAAATCACGATAGTTGTATGGGAGCCCCACTTAAATAATTTATTGTATTTGTTGTTATAGCGGCAACAGAAATACATCATCTGTGAAAATTTCAACTATCTAGCTATCATGATTCATGAGAATTTCGAAAAAAAAATGAACATTCTACAGCCAACCAGTTATGTTTTTGTAATGAATTTTTGAGTAAGGCAACGTTTATTGTTTTATACCATTCCCCCTCTAAAAAGCTTATTTTATTCACTGAAAACAGTGAATAAAAAGCACTTTTTCTCACTGTTTTGGTGTTTGAATTTAGAACACACCAATATATATTCGACGTCCATCTCAATGCGATACAACCTCCTTGCGTTTATAATACTCGATACAAACTCCTTGTGCAAAGAATATTCGATTTTCAAACTTCTTCATCGATTTAATTTTCAGTTTGTTAATATTTAGGATTTCAATAATGATTTTCATGATTTTGATTTTAGTCTGGGATGTTTAGTGAATACTTATTTGTATTGTAATTTTAATACTAATTACATTGGTGTTTAATTAATTATAAGTATGTAACGTAACGGAGGTGGTCACTGGCCCCTGAAACACAGATGCTGTTACCTAGCTCAGCTTCAATTTACAAAAAATGTGAAACCCTGAGTTTTAAAATTTTTTGTAAATTTTGAAGGTATAAAACATTTATTTATTATTATTCCTTGTGCTTTTCGCTTAAATCTTTCTTTTTCTCGTAGTCATGGTATAAAATATAGTATGCAACTCTTGAATAAAACGGATTTATATCGAGGGCCATGAATCACTCGCGTCGCTCAGGATTCTAACACTTGAATCACTCGCTATGCTCGTGATTCAATCATCATGAATCACTCCCTACGGTCGTGATTCAGTTGATAGAATCCTTCGCTTGTTCGTGATTCATCGATGGCCCTCGCTTTAAAACCGTCCTTTATTCACTAGTTGCATAATATACTATTACTGTGCTTCGACAATAAAGGACTTCACAAAAAAATAAGAAGTTGCAAAAACGAAACATCGGGAACGGAAAAATCTCTACATTGTTAGTTTGTCTTGAAGCAATTCGTTAATTAGTTATAACTAAGTAGGTTTATTAGAGATACGTTGGGATCTTTTTTACATGCGAAGTGGGGAAAGTTTTTAACCTCCGCCCCGACGGAAAAAGAGGGATGTTATAAGTTTGACGTGTGTTGTGTATTTGTGTATCTGTCTGTGGTATAATAGCTCCTAAACTGATGAACCGATTTTGAATTTGTTTTTTTTTGAAAGGTGTCTATCGAAAGTGTTCTTATGTTTGATGAAAATCGGTTCAGTCATTCTAAAGTTATGGGCGTTTTACTGTTTGAATCGGGGTGTTTTCGCAAGATGTCGTGTTATAATTCTCTTCTAAAACATATAAACGTAATGTTCCAAATATGAATTCAAAAAATATTGTTTAAACACGTACTTTATATTCGTGGATAGGTAAAATTAAAAAAAAAACCATTACAGTGCAACATTTTCTTTCGATTTTCAAGCAACTGCATCATAATAGTACATTGTGATACAAGGGTGGGAAGTAGGTTATTGCAAACGAGCTGACATTAACAAGCCCGAGCCGAAGGCGAGGGTTTTTAATGACACGAGTTTGCAATAACCTACACACCCGTGTATCACACGACGTTTTTCAATACAGTTGTGAGAAACAGTAAAAACAAATCAAAGAATTAGATTTGTTTATTCACAAAAAATAAAATTTTCAATATGGCGCGTTTTTGCAACTGGACATATTTTTTTACAAAGAAAACAGCTTAAACAGCCTATTAGATTTTTGACAAACGTTAATGTGAAAATAATTAACTTAAAACTGTTAATTAAACATATTAAACAACTTTAAAAAAAAAAAGTGAATTCAATGCTAAAACGTACGGAATCATTAATTTTTCCTCGTATAAAATCGTATCCCATTTTATTCTATGTATGAAAACTCCTTGCTACTAAACTTTTTTAAATTGACTTATGGTGCGTTTTTGCAACTGGACTTATTTTTTTACAACGATATCAGCCTATACAGCTATACAGCCTATTCGATTTTTGACAAATGTTGATGTGAAAATAATTAAATTAAAACTGGTAATTAAATATATTAAACAACCATTTATAAGACTTTTGAGAATTCAATGCTAAAACGTACGGAATCATTCATTTTTCCTCTTAGAAAATCTATCCCATTTTATTCTATGTTTGAAAACTCCTTGCTACTAAACTTTTTTAAATTGACTGATAAATTTAAAACTAAACTGCAAACATAATGATCGAGCTCGTAAACAAAAGTCACGACCGCGTAACAGAAAGATGCCTATGCGTAAGATTTAACTTTCGAATCATAATTATAGCCTCTGAAAGTACGCCATGTTTAACAACTGTATTGAAAAATAACTTTTCGTACCACTTGCTCAAAAAAGTGACATTCTATGCCACAAAAAGCGAACATAACAATAGTCATTTTAATCTGTTAAAAACAGGGCAAGAAAATTGTACTGAATTTCATTCATCCTCTAGGGGGAGAATGTGATTTAAATTTGGCATACTTACCGAAATTTATACTGAACTACATCTGTGTTTACACCATTGAGTTTGTATATAAAGCATTATACATCTTTATGAAAACGGAATACGCATTTATTATGCAGTTATGATTATTACATAAAATTACGAAAACCGACGCGGCCGTATGAGCTTGATGCCTTTGCTTTTCCGACAAAGAATATTAGTCTAGGAATTTGCCGCGTTTTTGTTTTCTTCAAATACATAAATGTTAAGTTTATTTTTACATTTAATTGTCATTATTTTTAATAAATGCTTATCCCATATTATTATTGTGTTATTTTTTTCGTAAATGGTATGAAAAGTAGAGTATTTTCCTCGGTGATGAAGCTGTCTTAGTCTTGGGTGAACTTAAATCCCTCGCTACACTCAGGACTCGTCTTAAATCCCTCGCTTCGCTCGTGATTTAAGTTTTTACACCCTCGCTACGCTCGGGAGTAAACCTCGAGTCCTTCGTTACGCTCGCGATTTAAATCGTCACCCGCGACAGAAGACACTGCTTTATCTCCTTGGTTAATAATCTAATATTTTAATATTTATAGCACACTTTTAGTTTTTAAAGTATTGGCGCTTATGGGCTCATTGACTTAAATTAGAAAATTAGTGCCATTGTCTATGGAGGTGAGAATCTAAATTGCCCGCCATACCACACTTTTATTCGGTTTCTACTTTTGTTTTATTTCAACTGTATGAGTGAAGATAAAATAGTGTATGCAACGGCATATAATTTTGTATTAAAACACTCGCGTGTTACTATTATCACATTCGGCGTCACCTCATGTGATAAACCCACGCTCGCGTTTTAATGACCCCTAATATATGACCGTTGCATAAACTACTATAACATTTAGGCGGGCAATTACATTATCATTGAAGGTACCTACAAATATCTGATACATACATTGATTTTATACTTGCTACAGCAGAAAAAGCTACAATTTCAGTAAGTGGATATTTTCATATGCCATGCTAAATTGAATTACACCCTTCTCTTTGGAAAATTCAGTTGGTAATTGAATTTGTGTCCGATAAATGGCGACAGCCGGCCGGCCTATCGCGACGAAATCTCATAACGGTATTAACAGAGTTTATGTTTGTTGATGCTTCATCAGTTACGCTCAAGGCTTTGCTGCAAAAACCACTTCCACAGCAAGTAATTAAACTCCAATTCCCCAGAAGAATGCCTCAACATTCTCTCCATACCGTCCTACAATTCTGCCAACTTACTAGGTTGGTATCCCTGCACCTGGCCAGTTGCCAACTGAAGCAACGAAACTAACAGGCCACGATACGGGTTGACAATCGGTCGCATATTGGCTTGTTATCGAGATGGTGTTTGGATTGGTTCGAAAGTTCTGTTATTGAGTTGGGAAGCTGGTCTGGCAGTCGGTTTTCTGGTTGATGAGTTGTGTGGAGTATTTTTAAAGTGATAACTTATTTAGCCGCGTTGAGCTATTTTTGGTAGAGGCAAAACTTATAGATTCGCGTCATCAACATACTAACGTGACATGTGAGGAAATAACTTCTTTTGTCAGCAATCCCCATCACTGCCTTTTTAGGGTTCCGTACCTCGAAAGGAAAAATTGAACCCTTATAGGATCACTTTGTTGTCCGTCCGTCTGTCTGTCTGTCAAGACCCTCTTTCTCAGGAACGCGTGGAGGTATCAAGCTGAAATTTTTATCAAATATTCAAATCTACTGTCCCTTCAAGCTGTGAAAAACAAAAACTTCTAAGCCAACGCAATCAAAAGATACAGCCGTTTATGCTGCAAACTTTCGCAAATTTTCGACACTCGCAAGGGTATCAAAACCTACAGGGTACTTCCCGTGAACTCAGAATCTTGAAATTTGGTACGAAGCAATGTCATATAGCACAGATAAAGGAAAAATTGCAAAAAACGTAAATTTTTAGTTACATCATATAAAAAAAAAATTTAGTTGCATCATGTAAAAAAAAGTGTTGTTACATCATATAAAAAAAAATTACCCCTTTAATTTTTTTTCTTATTTAATTTTAACCCTTTCCTCATGAACGCGTAGAGGTATTAAATTGAAATTCATATCAAATACTCAGGTCTATAATACCTTTAAGCTAAGGTTTGTAAGGAACCCTCGGTGCGCGAGTCCGACTCGCACTTGGCCGGTTTTTATTCTCACCTTTAACTTCCCGTCTAGAGCATCACGTATTGCATTTTACTGGCATCGTATTGGTTTAAAATACAGAAGGAAACTATGTTTTTATTTGAAAATCCTGTAAGCGCTATAATCCACTTGTTAGGAGTGTTTTTGTTGTAGGTTTGTAGTAAAGTACAGCACTTAATCTCTTCGACCACGATACGGGTTGAAAATCGGTCGCATATTTGGTGCTGTTTGCCCTTAACGGGTCTATGTCGAGATGATGTTTGAGTTCTGTTTTTGAGTTGTAGTATATTCTGGTTGTTGAGTTGTGTGGGTGTTTATTTATTTATATTTCATTATACACCGTGAAATTTAAGTGGTTGTTTTCCCGCGGCAGAACGACTTGCCTTTAGGAGGACTTTCGAAGTATAGAGTTAAAGTAAAAAAATAACGATGTTTTTGTTTTAAAATAATTTAAAAAAAAAACCATAAACTCGAAAAAGTGAGTAACAATAGTAACTTGTAGGTACTAGGTACTACGGTGAATAATACGGTGGTGACGCAAGTAGTACCAAGTACCTACAAGTTACTATTGTTACTCACTTTTTCGAGTTGATGAATATTTTTTAAATTATTTTTTTATTTTTTATTTTAACTCTATGCTTCGAAAGTACTCCTTAAGACAAGTCGTTCTGCCGCGGGAAAACAACCACATAAATTTCACGGTGTATATTTATTTTATTGCACCCCTTAGATAGCTCAGAACAAGTGTACAATGGGCGTTCTTATCGCACAACCTCCTTTGGATGGACTGTACAAAAGGAAATAGTATTTTTATATGTCTTGGATATTTTGATCTTTAGCTTCTTGAAAAAGCCATGTAGTCTTATCGGCATCGTATTAATTTAAAAGACAAGAGGACACCATGTGATTCTATGAGAATCCTATAAGTGCATAAGCAGCTTGTTATGATGATTTTGTAGAAGGTAGAATGCAACAGCACTTTCTCTATAATTTATACGACACATTAAAATTAGGATTATGAATATTACATTAGATTACCTACGTGCGGATTCAATATTACACAAAGTAATATTTAAAGCAAAACGAAATACTTTTAACATAACATAAATTACCAAACCGTTCGTATTTATGAAAAATACCATAAATTTTCCCAAAGCATAAAAATAAATCCCAAACGAATTAAAAAAGTCCCACATCCATCAAGATCACGCGAATAGCAAACATTTCAAGCAATTTAACCCTTCGCTCGCAATAAAATGCATTAAAGGCCGCACAATCGGGACGTAACTGGGCCGCAACGGGTCGCAACTGAGCCGCGACTGAGCCGCAACCGAGTCGCTGTCAGAAGTCGTCTGCAGCTGACAGAAATAATTATATCGAAAACCGTAAATAACCTCCACACGTGGATACAGTATCGCTCTTTGAAGTATAAAAAGTTAATCATACTTCTGTTCCCGATATTGAGGTTTTCGTTTTCCGATTTGCAAGACAGTCTTTTGTATTTATAGACTTGAAATTCAACTCATAGCTTAAAATAGTGACACTCATACACAGAATAGTCTGGATGTTAATTGGAACACGAAATTAGTAGTACCTAGCGAGGTATCAGATGAAAACATTTTTGCTTACTTAAATATTTTAAACTACTCGATCAAAATATTTTGTATCTACTAGCATTTGCCCGCTACTTCGGTACCGTGACCACAGTATAAATATACAAACAGTATGGAAACTAAGCCTAGTTGATGAAATAATTACCTACGCTTCATTAAAGCAGGGTTGTAACTTTTAATGTTTTTGTTCTGTAGTGATCAATCAATCGAATTGAAATAACTAGCTTACAAATACAATTTAAATAGGTAATATCATGGATTCGGTTAATCTCAGCAAAAGACGACAGTTTAAAACACGGAAAATAGTTTAGTATTAACACACAACAACTTGTAGAAGTATAGATCTTTAACTTTGTCATTACGGCGTAACCTTTTACAAGCTTCGGCGGGAGAGTACACGAGCCACGGTTGGACGAAAACGTTTCGTGCGCTCGTCGGAGCAGGCGCGTTGTAGACGTGGAGGTAAACTTATACGTGATCACTCGTCTTGACGCGGCACGCACTACACTACTGACGGGGACGGGACCGCGAACGCTACTTATGGGTCTCGTCGGTGTGCATGTTTGTGTGAGTGTGCCGCTTCGAGCGTTTGTAGGTAGTTTGCATACTGTTTGTATATTTATACTGTGCCGTGACCTATTCTTGAGAACCTTGCAAAATTCTGGGATAAAAAGTAGCACTCAGCGATTGTGTACCTACCTCTCTCTCAGTGAAAGAATTCTCGTACTCAGATAACTACTTGCAGGGATTACTTAAGTAAACAAACAAACAATTTAAACTCGTAGCAGTAAGTCCCTAAACATAGAGTGGCGAAAAAAATTAATCAGCACTTCAAGACCTGAGATTTTTAACCTAAACACAGCTTTTCAGTTTACTTAATCCATTCAAGCACAACATAATTAACAAATGTACGGGCAAACTTATAAATAACCGACAACAAGGCAGAATATGAGAAAACCAACACAAAATTAAGCCCCATCCTTTATCCACAGGCTACATTAACTATTTACTATGCAACTCGATAGTAATGAAAAACATCGAATATATTGAGAAATTGCACTCCAGAGATCTGGAGTGCAATTTCTTTGGGTTGCAATATCGCCAGCTTGCAATTTGCAAGCTGACTTTAGCCTCTCGCAGTTCTGCTAACGACTTGAACTATTCATGCAGAATTGCCAGATACCTATATTATTCCAACTGTGTAACTGTTTGCACGATTAAGCTTTTTTGAGCTAGAAGCAAAGAAAATGGAATATTATTAGATACCAGTCTGTTTCAAGTCTATACCAAAAACCAAAACCAATGTTATCACACATCTCATCATCAGCCAATTAATGTTCCCACTGCTGGGACACAGGCCTCCTCTCTGTGAGAGGGAATGGGCCGTGATCCACCACGCGGGCCCAGTGCGGGTTGGTGGATGTCACATGTCTTCGAAATTTTGGTTCTAGGACATGACGGTTTCCTCACGATGTTTTCCTTCACCGTTTTGAGAGCAGTGGTGATGAAATAATTTACCTGTACCTGTACCTGTAGCCTTTTTCCCAACTATATTGGGGTCGGCTTCCAGTCTTACCGGATTCAGCTAAGTACCAGTGTTTTACATGGACCGACTGCCTATCTGACCTCCACAACCCAGTAACTGGGTAACACGGTACCCCTTGGCAAGACTGGTGTCAGATCTCAAGCTTCTGACTACCCATAACGCCAGTCAAAGATCTTCAAATGACAGCCGGGACCAACGGCTTAACGTGCTTTCCGAGGCACGGAGGAAACTCGGTATGTTGAAATGGTCACCCATCCACGGACCGACCTCGTCAAGCGTTGCTTAACCTTTATGATAGACCCGTGCGGCTGTTATTATTTAGCCACGAGCTCCTTTCCTCTTTATAATATTAGTATAGATTATAGTATAGACAAATCGACATTATATCGGTATGTAGATAGAAAAGAAATACCAGTCAGTGTCAGGAAACCCTCCGTTCTGAAGACATCTCATAATGATTCCGAGCTATACATGTCATATATTGTCTTAAGATATTTTCGGTGCAAGATGATTTAAAAGGAAATGTTGTCGTCTGTGATGAGAAAGATACTGCCATGATATCCACAGCAATATTCTCCTTTCGTAGGTTATGTATGGATGTATGAATAAATTAGAATGTCGGACCTATATTTAGAAAATCAAAGCTGAAATTAAAGACAGTACTGTGATTAGATGAAGGTGAAGGAGATATGGCTTGGGAGAGACCTATGTCCAGCTATGGAGCCAAAAGTTCGAAAACATGTGACGTACACCACCTCGCACTGAGCTTCCTTGAGGAATTAGCTATGGCCTTCGCCCTCTCACAGAAAGGAGGCTTGTATTCCAGCAGTAGCAATATTACAGGCTGATTAATTATTGCAAATGGCAAAATTATTGAACACTAGCTTCTACCAGAGGCTTCGCCCGCATGTTAACGGTTTTCTTCCCAAAGGAACATAATACCGGGATGAAAATAGCGTATGTGCTATTCCAGACTATAATTTATCCCTGTGCCGAATTTCATCCAGATCCCTTTAGCCGTAGGCCTGATTGAGTAGCAAACATACATCCATCCATCGAAATTTTCGCATTTATATTAAAGTAAAGATTTATTTTCAGTTAATTAGTGTTGTCATTTACAATTTGATATTTGTCTTCCAGATTGTTCAATAACATTCTTCCAGCTCTGTTTGGTGAAGTCTGAGCAATAGATAAATGAAGCAAAAACACAAAGAAGGTCTTACTCAAGTCCACCACAGGCCCGCAGCTGGTTCATTCCGGCGGCCGATTCGTTAATAACAAATGAGGCCGATTAACCTCCCGGTTAATTGAACAACTGGGTAGCATTGGAGGGTTTGTTACATTTCGATACCATTGTGCAAGTCGGGCTTAATAATGGTAACAAATGATTTGCTCTTACCGTCCAGTAACGGTCTGCTGACCTCAAGGAACTTATTTCACGATTCTGCTTTTCTGCTTTCAACAAAATGATTTATCAATTTATTGTAATGGCAAGAATAAAAGCACAAAACAAATACGTATTTAACGTTTGTATTAAGTCTAGCAAAAACGATTTTTTTGTTTCCTCGCGATGAATTTTAAATACATACATTTTTACGAAGAGTACATATAATAGGGTTCCGTACCCAAAGGGTAAAAACGGGACCCTATTACTAAGACTCTGCGGTCCGTCTGTCTGTCTGTCTGTCCATATGTCTGTCACCAGGCTGTATCTCATGTACCGTGATAGCTAGACAGTTGAAATTTTTACAGATGATGTATTTCTGTTGCCGCTATACTAACAAATACTAAAATAAATATTTAAGTGAGACTTCCATAGAACAAACGTGATTTTTTGTCGTTTTTTGTGAGATAATGATAGGGAAACCCTCGTGCGCGAGTCCGACTCGCACTTGGCCGGTTTTATTTCTTACATGGAACATGACAATAATGTAGACTTTCAGAACTTACTTATAGTTAAAGTACGTTTTTTTTATTTGCAATAGTTCATCATATTTCACAAAACATACCTGATGGCGAATCAATATTTATTTATGTATTCTAAAAGTAGGTACGAGTATAACACACAAAACATTCTCACATCGCATTATAGGTATTACAAACAGTCGAACTCTAAACATTTTTATGCACATTTTTCCATTATAAAACGATTCCTTCCGAAACATTTCGCGGGCAATTGTCTGACCACTCCACAGAATCTGATCATGCAGCGGCTTCTGATCACGCGACGAATTCTGACCGCTCGACCAATCAGCCGCCGCCGCGCCCGCAGTTTGAACAATCACTCGCCAGTCGCCAACTCTCTACTAAAATACTGTCCTTATTTTCACTCTGCTTTACTCTGAAATGACTCTTCTATTACTGGCTTAACTGACTGAAGCCTGTTTTTACAGCACCAGACAGCTGCCCAAACTTTGGTGAGTGATTGCCTAATACAGCACTTCTTTTTTTCCTTTTTACTGCACTGTTCAAACTGCGGGTGAGTTCGAAATCTGACCACTGCACAGGCTGCACAGGTCTTGATAAATCTAACGGCATAATTGTGCAAACTGTTTTTATTGATCCATCGGTGGTCACATGAGAGATCGTTTTTGAATAACTCATCTAAACTTTCAATGGAATTCCAACAAACCGTTTGCACAGTTATAACGATACGAAGCGAAGTATGTTGAGGTTCAAATAATTGGTATAGCGCGGTTACGCTCTACGCATTCGCTAAAACGTTCTCTCGCCCGCATTTTGAACAATTTCAAATTATTTCTTCATAATTTTTGCTTTTATTAAACTTGTATATTCGCTTTACACTGACATACATTTATTTTGAACACCAATTATTTTACTTAAGTACATTTTTAAATTAAGCTTTTACGAAACAATTAGGTAAACCTTTGGCTTTTAAATATTTGTTTTTTAACACGCTTTTATTAGCTTGGTATGTATGTATCTATGTATCAATGTAACGGAATCTTTGAACGTGATTTTCACCCACTTCAAAACGTTGGATTGATTTGAAACTTTGCACACTTATCAAGGACCGATGACAATGCAATAATTTAAACAGTTTTTCCCATTATCCTTACCATTAAAGCGTGTTTTTTAGTTTTTAGAACTACAATTTATTATTTACTATACAAGAACAACACATTGACACGACACCACAAGACTTGACTTTGGAGTGTCAATGCGTTTACAGCAACCTCGCAAAGACGGCAAAGTATGGATGGATTGAGGGCAGTATTTCCATCCTTTGAAGTTAACCGCGAGACTTAAGTCGATTCAATGCGCCTTACAGATTTTGGCTTAACAGCAAGCTTTTTGCTCTATCTCTCGTATTTTTGCTGTTAATCTTTTGGCATGACTATCTAGTTTATTCCGCAGAACCTGACCTGCCCTCAGACTGTTCCATTTCTGCCTTCTGTGCAACGCGCAGAAACTTTACAACTTTCATTATCCGTACGATGAGTTCTTGCAGCCATCTTAGTTTCAGTGTGAGACAGATGGTGCCGTACATGGCTAATAGCATCATCTCTTCTGCTCAAGAGCTTAATGGTGCCCCAGGGACTAATTTGGCTTTATCAGTTTTCAAATTCAACTGTCACATATGTTATGACGGACAGAGATAATGTTCTACAGACGAATTCGGTGTGCCATAAATTACTAACCAGGTACTCTACGGTCTTTGATCACACTATTACTACGAAGTACTAATGCCATCGTGAATCTGTTGTGAAAAAAGGTTAGTGTTCTGTATAGCTCCGTCTTTCTCTCACAACGGAATCATGATGGTATTTGCACGTTATAGTTCCTAGGTAACGGTCCCCGGATCACACTATACCGATACAAAAGTACTTACACTTTCCATCCACTATTTAATGCAATTAAAATTAGGGTTGCATGGCCGTTTGACGAAGCTTTATCAGCAGATTATACTTGACCTATTTAACCTTGCGGGCGATTTGACCGATTTTGGCACTCCGCCGAGCATGTGGAGCAGATGATACGCTGGTATAACTTTACGGTTTAAAATTGTTTTATCTGCATTCTGTTACAGGAAGGACAGTAAGTTGACGACATTAATTTTTTAATTATGGCTTGGAATACGTGACGTTATTTACCTTTATTTATAAAAATCTCGATGCTTTTTAGCGACTTAACAGATGTTTAATGCAATTTTTCAGTTGTGAATTTGAATTAAGAATTTGTTAATCAGTATGATTCGGTAAGGTTTGTCGACTATTTTTTTAGAATCTTGGGGAAGATTACCGTATCCACTCGGCATAGGACTGGTTGAGGGATGCACGGGACCAGGAAAGAAAAAGAAAAAGGGAGAATGGGGTGGCCCCAGCAGTGGGTGATTCCGGACTGAAATAATGAAAGGATTAGTGATTGCAGTATGTCCTTATGAATGCATAACCTCTTTATGGATACTCCACCTCATCTTAGCTCCATATATCTAATATCTCCCCCAGCTTCTCGAAAACCTTCTATTTTCGTAATATTTAGTAGCGATAGGGCAGATAGATGGTTGAGACGACAATCTGCAGTATAAGATGATTGACAATATCAGGTATATTTGTTTATCTACACTCACAACGTAATGTTCCAAATATGAATTAAAAAAATATTGTGTAAACTCGTACTTTATATTCGTGGATAGTTAAAATTTAAAAAAAATCTCCATTACAGTGCAACATTTTCCTTCGATTTTCTAACAACTGCATCATAAAATAACTTTTTAATTTTTATAGGACACTGTTACTTTTTAATTTATTGGAGCGTATGGGCTCATTGACTTAATGTAGAAAAGTAGTGTTATTGTCTATGGATGCGAGCGCTGCGCAGTCATGCGCAATGAGAATCTAAATTGCCCGCCATACCACATATTTTTTTCCGTTTCCACTTTTGTCACCACCGTTTCGACAACACTCGCGTGTTATTATTATCACATTCGGCTTCGCCTCATGTGATAAACTCACGCTCGTGTTTTAATAACCCCTATTATATGACCATTGCATAAACTACTATTCTTTTCTTCGTCTTCGTTCACTTTATTTATATCACGATTTATATGCCCAGTATTCATCGACCACTACGGTGCCAATCCTCCCCCATAGTAAATTCCTTTTACGTTATAAGCAAAAGGATGCTTCCAGAATACCTGTAATATTCATTAACTGTGCCCAAACTCATTCATTTGCTCCAAAACTATAACAGGAAAAGTATATAGCACGAGTTCACGAGAAGGCCTGTGTCAAACTGTGGCCCACGATAGTCGGGCGTTGATGAAAAAAAGTTTGTATCTGCTTATTTCGTACGGTGATCCTCACGTTTGTTAAAGTATTTGGTTACTAGGAAAACCAACCTTATTGCTGCGATATGAAAGCGATTTTTTGGGTGTTTTATGTAGTTTACGAGTCATTTTTCGTTTGTTTATTCCAGTCTCAGTAATCCATTAATCCAAACTACTTTTCAGCCCACTGTATAATATTTAACTTTTGCATTTCTCGTTGAATACTGTTCTGTGTTCGTGGATTTGGTTCTTTTTTTGCACCGATGTGCTCGGAGCATTCGGAAATGGAAGAAGTTAAATCAAGTGCGATATTATCTGGCAACTAAGGCCGCAGTCAGATGACACGAAAGTTTTCTTCTGGCTGCCGCGCGGCCGCAAGAAAACTTAATAGCTAGCGAATGTGGATTCTATTTACTAAATAACAACATTCGAATTCCTCGGAAACATGCAACCGCTTGTCAGCCTTATCTTCTATTCTACGCGCGACGTGCATTTTTTCTAGTGTGTTGTTTCTTGGCTCTTTTTATTTAAATCTAAAGGTATCAAATAAATCGAGCATATATTTTGCTATATCAACCTGGTTTCCAGTCACTTATTCGTGGTCAATCGGGCGGCTGCCATGCTGCATCCGCGCGGACTCTGCGCGGACAGAATTCTTCTCGTATAAACGAGCCCTTAGTATCATTTTAATTCAAAACGTTTGCTTGAACTTCAGATATAGGGACCAACATAAATCATCCCACTCATTATCAAGATTGGAGCAGAAATTTATCAAATGTAAGTGCTAGAAATCGTCGAGTTCTACAGAACTTGCATAACAATGGACCTAGCTTTCGTTTCACTATTTGAATTAAACTGGGTACGATTGAGTCGAGATTCAAAGACTGGGTTTCTATTCAGAAGTTTAAGTGTTACCACAGATAATATAATACTTGTTAAATTTCAGATGTCAAAGCTGTGTCTAGTTTTTCTTACTCAACTGAAATCAAATAAGAATGGTTTTTGTCATTTTGCTGTAGGAAGCTAAATAGTGTCATTTATTTTTGTTTAACAAGTCACAGGGAAAGGTGATGATAGGGTAGTGGTAGGGCTGTTCTGTTATGGCTAAAAAAAAGTAAAAGTAGGTTAAGTAAAAGTAGGTTAAACAGATATTCCATAAAATAATACTTTAGGTATTTATTGTTAATCTTCACGAGCACGCCCAAGGTGTTGCAGTAAAACACGCAATTTGGGTCAAGTTAAATTTGGAAAGGTGTTTTGTAGTTTTCTGCTAAAGGGTAGTTGACAAAAAATATCTATCTAGTCCGTCAGTTAGATAACCTTTTGGCACGTAAACTAAATAAAACCGGCCAAGTGCGATTTGGACTCGCGCACGAAGGGTCCGTACCATTATCATAAAAAAACGGCCAAAAAATCACGTTTGTTGTGCCCTACTTAAATATTTATTTTATTCAGATTTTAGTATTTGTTGTTTTAGCGGCAACAGAAATACATCATCTGTGAAAGTTTCAACTGTCTAGCTATCACAGTTCATGAGATACAGCCTGGTGACAGACGGACAGACAGACAGACAGACGGATCGCAGAGTCTCAGTAATAGGGTCCCGTTTTTACCCTTTGGGTACGGAACCCTGAAAACACGATGATATAGTGCGTTGAAATATCGTGTGACTTCACGCCGTTAGTACACTTTATACTGACATAGTGACGTCACAAGCCCCCACTCCTGAACTTTGATGCGCCTTATATTTGCCAATTTTACAATACCACTCGCGGATCGCGAACGTAATTACGAATAACGATTGGTCCGATATAATCCATTTCAACAAAATTAAATGAGGACCATCCTTTTACGTCTCGTGCTATCAATCACAGTTTAACAAGTCCTTGTCAATGTCAACTCAACCAAAACTGTCAAAATCGATGACAGCAAGCTGACAGTATTGCAACAAAATAACAAGAAAAAGAACGAAACCTTTATTGGTGCCGAACATATATATATATTTATTTATTTATTTTCAGTTTATTCTGTCCCACTGCAGGGCAAAGGCCTACCTTTCTTCCTTCCAATAAGAGTTACTTTCGCATTTATAATTTTAAGTAGGTTTGTATATGCAATTTAGAATGCCACTCTTAATTACAAATTCATCAACAGTTAATACATATCTCCTACAATTCCCTATTCCCCTATTCTCCTAAACCGTTCAAAACTACTCAGTGTAACATTACCACGCCTCCGATCACTTGTCACCGAGTTCAGTGATCACTGACAGCGAAGAACAACGCTTTCGCATCCACAGCTGTTTATAAGCAGGGTATAGCAAGTCACGCACTTCCTGAAGAAACATGATTAATTTAACCTTCAGTTGCGCTAATGGAAAGGGTTCCTAATTTTGGAGCTTTGGAGGCCATTGTGGTTGTACGGGTGTTCGATTAGGCGGACTACAGACTTACCAACAAGTATCTGTTATAAACTGTGGTCGTGTATAAGTTGTAAGGGTTTTTAATGCTTTAAGGTGATTATTTATAGTTGATTCGCACCAGAAAACTTACTACAGTGTTCGACCACTGCTGGGACACAGGCGTCCTCTCTGTGAGAGGGAATGGGCCGTAAACCACCACGCGGGCCCAGTGCGGGTTGGTTGGATGTCACATGTCTTCGAATTTTTGGTTCTAGGTCATGGCGGTTTCCTCACGATGTTTTCCTTCACCGTTTTGAGAGCAATGGTGATGTAATAATTTACGCAAAGTAAAGCCTGCCTGGGCTCGAACCCACGACCTACAATTTGTAAGTCGCGGCCACTGGGATCCAAGGATAAATTTAAAAAATAGAACCGACTTCCAAATAAAACACTACAAAGTCAAACATAACTTCAATTTCAGAAGTCGATGTTCTTGTTTTTGTTTCTTCGTTTTTTGACACCGACTGCCGAAATTGAAGCTATTTTTGACTTTGTAGTGTTTTTATTTGGAAGTCGATGGTATTTTTTTGTATAAAGTTTATATTTTTCACTTTTTAGTTTTGGTACATATCTATAATACCCACCGTTATGCCTGAATAAATTACCAGGAAAACATGATACTCTAACACAACCGGTAAAATTAGAGTGTACTGTACACATCTGCATACCCCCTATTAAATGAGACCACATGAGAAGCAACAGCTTTCAAATAAAAAAAAGAATAATCAAAATCGGTTTACCTACTATAAAATTCTGCCCCCCCCGGTGGGTTCCCGCTTTGTCGAGGCGGGGGGGCTCAGTAACCGTGGCTTGGTCACCCACGGTGAAGCGAAGAGGAACCCGAGGAGGGGCCGCTCGTCAGGGCTTTTGCCGATTAAGACGACGACGTAGCGGCCAACTAGTAGGTTGCGGTGCCGCTTGGTAACAGGTGACATCGAAACTGAGGCGGGCCGCGATGTCGTATGGAGATTTCCAGGTCCGTATGGGACCTGGAAATCTCCATATCGCGGCTGAGGGTTGGAGGCCGCGGCGGGAGAGGAGTGCCGGTATTGCGGTGCGCCGCTCTCCCTACCTTCCGCGGCCTAGACGGGGTCGCCACCGTCTGATGGCGGACGCGGTAGGGCCGCAGGGGAAGAGGAGTATCGGTATAGCGTTAGCCGCTCTCCCTATCCCCTGCGGCCGCAAAATGGTAGGTGGCGGGGCCATTGACATCGATCCGTCACAGTGGGACCAAGGGTGCCATACACTGGGTCGTCTGGCACCCATGTGCTGAATTTGTCCCTGGGGTGGTCACGGCGTACAGTGTGTTCTGGTGCGCCGGTGATGAGGGGTACTCCCCCGAGGAGGGTCCGGTGACGGACAGCCGCGGCGGGTTCGCGGAGAGTGCTAACGCGTGCCCGTGTTCCCGCCATAAGCGGCACTGGAGGACACCGTGGAGTTTTAGTGGGTTAGACTCCCACATAACTGCACTATCTCCCCGTGGTAGTGCAGTATGCATGAGCATCCACGCAAAAAAAAAAAAAAGTATAAAATTCTGAGGTAACACACATAAAAAAATACAGTCGAATTGAGAACCTCCTCCTTTTTGAAGTCGGCTAAAAAAGTGATACAATATGCGCATATTTTTTACGACCTATACCTACCCAGCGTTCGCGTTGGCTTTAAAGGGAGATCCCTTAGTAGCCAACATTGCGACAGTGCAAACATGATTTCGCCAGACAGCTGCCAAGTTCCCTCTTACGTGACGGTATTTGGCGATAACCTTTTATTTGTCTGCTGGTTACATGAAACTTATGTAAAGATGTTAGTGTGCCAGTAAATGTAATATCTCTATTGCTTTAGTTTTGTGAAGTTATTCAGTGTATCTTTGTCGTTGTAGCAATATTGTAATGCGAACGTTAGGATTTGATGCCTGAGGCGGTTTGGAGCTAAAATATTAAATAGAGGTATTGTCTGAAGCATAAACAAAACTTTGATACATGTTCGTCGGTAATTAGAAATGAAAAGAATACCGGCCAAGTGCGAGTCTGACTCGCGCATGAAGGGTTCCGTAACATTATCGCAAAAAAACGCTAAAAAAATCACGTTTGTTGTATGGGAGCCCCACTTAAATATTCATTTTATTCTATGATTAGTATTTGTTGTTATAGCAGCAACAGAAATAGGTACATCATATGTGAAAGTTTCAACTGTCTAGCTATCACGGTTCATGAGATACAGTCCCAAATAGCACAAAACTGCATTATAGGATGTCACAAAGGGTAACATCGGTAACTTTAGCATTTATAAAGACTTATTACAGTACACCCGAACTGCAAAAGCTGAAAATTACGCTTTCGCCTGTATAATAGTGCTTTAATGCGTCACGAAGACAACACTGTAATGCTGCAAGCGTTAATATAGGTATGCAGTTCAGTGTTAGTACTGTAAGCTACAATAAATTAACCATTTTTATGGCCTTTGACTTAGCTATATTATGAATTGAAGGCCACAAGTGTACCCTTAGACCGCTTGCATTTTAAGAAAAAAACATGCAATCAGGTATTCGGTGACTTCAATTAACAATGATATAATGCGTCTTGCTGTACATAGTTGAACTTTAATAGTGTTTATTTATTATTTATTTATTTAAAACTTCATGCAACATACAGGTACATAGGGGGACTTAATGCCTAAGGCATTCTCTACCAGTCAACCAAGGGTGGTGGAGCTTGTTACACGCAATCTTATAATAGCACTTATATAGCCCACATGATAACTATGGGTGAACTTATATGATGCTAAATTACAGCAAACTGCTATAAATTAGCTCACACGTAACCCATGATCCCGGTTAGAGCTGAATACTTGTACTAGCGTGGGCAATTAATCTACTAATGCAGTTAAATAAGATCTTGTAGACTTATCTTTTCAGCGTCCCAGTATGCAAAAAAATATTACCAAAATTGGAGGAGTTTCTTGGGATGATGTAGGTAACCAAATAACATAAAAATATAGACACAACAGACGTATAATTTTGTAAAATAAATTTAGTGGTTCACTGATGATTACCTACAATATTTGCGTTCATGTTCCCCAATATCAAGCTTTACAGGAATCTGTGACTAAATTGTTTCACAAAAGAACTACCCGTATCAGCTCGTTACTAATTTATGTACCACGAGTGGATACTTAAACAGAGGCGCTCGTGGCTAAATAATAACAGCCGCACGGGTCGATCATCAAGGTTAAGCAACGCTTGACGAGGTCGGTCCGTGGATGGGTGACCATTTCAACATACCGAGTTTCCTCCGTGCCTCGGAAAGCACGTTAAGCCGTTGGTCCCGGCTGTCATTTGAAGATCTTTGACAGTCGTTACGGGTAGTCAGAAGCTTGAGATCTGACACTAGTCTTGCCAAGGGGTACCGTGTTACCCAGTTACTGGGTTGTGGAGGTCAGATAGGCAGTCGCTCCATGTAAAACACTGGTACTTAGCTGAATCCGGTAAGACTGGAAGCCGACTCCAATATAGTTGGGAAAAGGCTAGGCAGATGATGAGTGGATACTTAAACAGCCCATGGCGTTTAATTGTGTTTAATTCAGTGCACATTGCTTGTCTGCCATTTTTTAGGTTCTATAAACCTATGCAATATAATATATTAACAATTTCCTTTGTTTAGTCAACGAAAATAACAACTGACAAACTCTAATGATTTTATACGTAAACAGCTCATTGTCAAATTACAAATGAATAATAAAAGGATTTCTTTTTTTATAATATATCATCAACTTATTTTATACTATAAATTTCAAGTAAACAGTGATATTTTGAGAGCGCGTGAAAATTTGCGCCTATATTCATATACTATTTGACAATAAACTCTCTTTCCCATTCGAATTTCACGCACATGGAGGAAAAAGCAAGGTTTTTTTACCGAAAACAATATTTGTCTATTTCACAACAAAATCTTTAACAGAAACAACATATCAAATTATAAGGAGTAGGGTGAACATTATTCACAATCTTGCCACTTGTGAATATTCAATTCCATAGTAGCGTAAAAAATATTCTGGTGTATACCTTGTGCTGAAAAATAGGTAAGAAGAACTCCATTAATCGGCCATTGTGCTATATAAAAGGTAACACATACTCTAATAAATCAGTCAATGTTCAGCTTTTGGGATGACTGTTACCTATAATAGTGCTCAAATAATGCTGATATAATGCAAACAGTTCAGCTAAAAGCTGTTTAATTTGTGCCCAAAGCAGGGTTATATCAGCTGAAACAGCGGCTCTAATGCTCTTATTCAGAAGGCTTGTACAGCTTAGGATTCTATTGTGGACAGTGAATCAGCTAATATACAGCACTTCTGTGCTACTTGGGGTCTGGTGACAGATGGATCGCGAGGTCTTAGTAATAGGGTCCCGTTTTTACCCTTTGGGTACGGAACCCTAAAAACATTTGTTTTATGGGAGCACCACTTAAATAATTATTTTTATTATTTTTTGTTGTTGTAACGGCAACAGAAATACATCATCTGTAAAAGTATCAACTGTCTAGCTAACACGGTTCATGAGATACAGCCTGGTGACAGATTGATAGTCGGACAGTAGAGTCTTAGTAATAGGGTCCCGTTTTTACCCTTTGGTTACGGAACCCTAGAATAGAGGCATTTGAAAGAAAGTAAAACATGACGTGCTAAGATATTATAGTAGGTACCAGCTTTTTCCGGCAGCCTCTGTCCCCTATGGTAAGAAGGACTATTCTTATCCCCAGCAATCTTTCATATGCTGGAATAAAAAGCAGCCTATGACCCTTCACAGGTAGTGTGGCTTTCTTTAAGTAAATTTTCGCCTTCTGCAGATTATCTCCTATAAACAATTGTACCTTTTTAGATACTCGTATTAGTACAGATAAAGCAAGCTCTCATTAGTACGTTGCGTTGCGTCGTCGTAAGGGTCTAAGCACTATCACACAATTGTGTTGCGAATACGCACGACGTCGCAACGCAAGAGGTCGATGCACGTCGTCACAGCGCAGCGTCTCAATGTGTATTTCAGATCACAATGGATCGGCACAAACACCGTCCGTCGTCGTCGCATTGAAGCTCCGACAGCGAAGCGCATCACTCCCCTCCTGCTTCGTCTCTCGTCCGTCGATCCGTTGAAACGTCACATGCGACGACGCTACGCATAATGTGGCATGTCACTAAGAATATGCTAAACGACGCAGCGTTGTCGCTTTGACGAAGCAACGCAACGCACTAATGAGGCCTCAGCCTAATTTTATGTTAGTCCATTAATGTTGATTATTTTTATAAGTAAGATTAGTGTATTACTAAGAATCGGTTGTGTCTCACTAAAGAGCAAATGTCTCAATTCCTTCTTTAATTTTTTCCCTATATCCTTTCAATATCCGGTCATAATGTTGATGTATGATTATTTTTAAACACCTGCATGCGGCTGTAAGATCTATCCCTTTTTTAGCATAAGGACAGATTCGCATTATGCCAGATTCACGTAAGGTCAGATTCGCTTAAAGACAGAATATGTACAGACCGCAACATAAAGATCCTTTGTTTATGATTCGCTTTACGCCAGATTATTACACATAATATTTTAATTTCGACGACCTTTGTGGATCTACTTTAAAATCACTGAAACAAACCTTCCTTCCCCTTCAATTATTATTATTATTTGAACTAAATATAATAGAGGAACAGAGTATAATATTTCCGTCGCTTATGTGAAATAATATCCCGACTCTAAAACGTAACAGCTGTTCGTTGCCTTCACCAACAGTTGCTCGTAAACGGTAACTGTTGGTGAACATATTGGAATGCTGAAACTTTACTTGGCTTAGCTTTGTGCTAGATGAAGGGAGTACTTACCGAGGGGTATTGTATTACCTAGTTAGGTAGGTACCGGGGTGTGGAAGTTAAATAGGTCGTAGCTCCATGTGCATAAAATACTGGAAGCTGTATTCTGTTAGTTTGGAACCGACATGGGACCATCGGACATCTAGACGCACTGCAAGTTATCATCCTTACCTTGTTGCCATTCCACCAATTCGCACCAAGCGCTTCCAAACATCCTTCATAATGCGCACAGTGAATGAATGGAACTGTGCCTGCGTCTGTCTATCCGAACGCATTCAACCCGAATCTCTTCAAAGTTAGAGTGAACAGGCTTCTTCTAGGTAAGCTCGTTCCATCGTTGACTCTGTCTCTGTCACCTCTGACCTAGACTAGAGTCAAAGCAAACCCATCACAAACAAAAACATAAAAAAACGTCACCAGGTTGTAAATAAATTATTCATTAAAATACTTTTTTTAAAACAAGCTTTTTTCTTATTCTTCTCAGCAAACCCTTTTATTAGATACCCATATCTTGGCAGTGCAAAAAAAATAACTAGTCCGCCATCTTGTGCCGGCCACCATATTGGATTTAAAATGACGTCACTTAGCTAAGCACGCATTGTCATCCAAACTAAACGTGTATGCAAAATTTCACCTTAATCGGTGGAGGATAACTGCTTTAAAATTCAGTTGCAAGATTTGATCCGAACACACTTACATACATACATTGCATGTTAAATAAAAGCTTGTCAAAAGGTAGGCAGAGGATGTTGAGGAAAGTACAGCAAATAAAAAAGGTACCTATAGGGTAGTTCACTAAATTAATATCCCATCAAAAACATAAATGTGAAAAAGGGAGCCAAGTTCAATACTAAGAATATGCGCGGTTGTTGATACCGCCAACAAAAGAATTGAGATCTTAATGGGTGCCAAGTACTGTATCCTGAAATTTATTTACAACAACATAATCATTCCAAAATAAATTTAAAAACACAATTTTTTGCTTTTTCTGCGACAGAAATATTTGCGGTTTTAAAATATGACTTCTTAAATTTGAATAGTCGAATTATTTACATAAAGCAGATAACTTAGGATAAATTCTAGCTCATGATTTGACTTGGCTAGTTTTCACAAATACTATATCGTTTTTAATATTCATTCATTCGAACACTTTCATAAATAGCTTTATCATTATAATTGCCACATTATGATCAACATGATCTGCCGGTGAACATTCACAACTTCTTCCAAATAAGCCTTACTTAATGGTTGGTTACTTTAATTGCGTGTAACATAAAGAAGATAAGTTTATTAGCCAAATATAAGATAACTTGTATGTGAAAACTAGCCAAGTATACTACTCCATGGATAAAAGGTATATTTGCTTATGCTAGGAGTAGATTTACAGTGAAAACTACAAATTCAAACTGCAACACAATCTCCAGTTGACATTTTCTGCACATTTTTATTGGTCGAACTTGATGTTCGTATTATTAAGAATAAAGTTCGTCACTTTTGGCTGAAGTGAAAAATTGTAACGCACCATCTTTTTCTATCCCATAGATCTTCTTTACATTAGATTAAAGAGCTAAAACGAACAGTCTCGAGTAGGTAACCTTTTATCTTTACAATGGTATTTTAAAATAAACACTATTAATAACGAAACGTCCCCCAAACATGTCAAAATATTCTCATGAACGAGAAACTCGAAGATTCGCACAAAGCACAACGTCACTTAATGCCTTTTGTTCCCGTTATAATTACCTCCCCTTTGATAAGGGGTAGACAGTCGTTACAATCGCTTTAGTAGCGAAAGTTTCCACCTGAAGTTGCTTGGAAGTAATATTTTTCAAATTTTGGGTAGATTATGAATTATGGGTTCGAGTAGGAATGAAGAGTCTCGAAAGTCATCATTTTAGAAATTAACATTAAGGAAGATCATTCTCCCGAATGAAATCTCACTAATGTTAGAAACGTGAGAAAGTCTGTACCTGTTTGGATGTTTGTTAATCAATCACGTCTCAACGACTAAACGGATTTCAGTGAAATTAGAACACTTGTAGACCAAGAATAAAGAAAAAGTATTTAATTGCCACAAAACGACATACAACCATTACATTACAAGAACAAGAACAGTCTCCACCACAGTCCACCACACACCACACCACACCCACACCACACCACACCACACCCACACCACACTACAACACCACCACACCACACCACCATACACACCACTCACACACACACACACCACAGTCTGGATTAGGACACGGAATAATTTTTGTCCCGGTAACAAGTGCCCGTGGCAGAATTTCCGACTTGCATGCAAGGAAGCCGCTGAAAAATATGTAATTACTAGTAAGTGGCGAAGAGCATTTCAATAATTTATGAAATGAAAACCTAAACAATACCACATATAAACCTTAAAGACTAGAACCATGCAATGCTCAATGGTGCAGACTAGTCCAATCAAAACAAAAGAAAATCAATGCGACAAAGCTCCATACAGAAAGGAAAGACAAACAACATTGTTTTGAAGCAAGCAAACGATAAACAGAAAGCAAGCAAACAAGAACGTGCTTGTGCTACGATGAACAAGCTCGTTCATGTATGAAATATAGGTATTTATTCTATTGCTACAGCCAGTCCAAATATTTTGAGAATCAGTCAACTGAGAGTCGATACCACAGAATAGTTAGATAAAGAAGAACCACTTCATTCAATTGGCGAAAACAGGCGCACACTCCGTACACATTCGTACGGCGGTCTCAAAATAAATGACAGTTGCACTCGCTTTACTGAAGCGCCTATGTGTGCGTACTTTTTCGCTCACATAGAAGTATTGACAATTGTTCGCTGAACACAAGTTTTAACTGTCATATGAGCTCTGCATATGAGAATCATATATGTTGACACTTGTTGCCACGCTTGGCTTGGTATGGAAAGTTTCGACAATGCCTTGTCTAGCAGTGGCTGGTGTGCCATTTCAATTCTCGGTGACCAGTCGCAAGTGCGCTTGCACTCGCTGTACGTGAAGCATGTCTATGTGTGCGTGCGTTTTCGCTCGTTGTGAGGAACTGACTTCTAATCTGTTTTGTCTCGATATATAGCTCGAATAGTTTGGCATCGTCACTCGAAGAACAATATCGATTGTGGATGATTCATAGGCGGAAAGCACGCGATGGAATCCCGGATGTTTGGAATAGTGGCGATTTATATCGATTAGTGACGATTAATTTCTATTTTGTTGTGATTAGGGAAGCATTGTTTGGCTGTTTCATGAATAAGGAATATGCTTTGAGCTCCAACAGCTTGATATATTTTGTCAAAGCATGTGACTTTAATCCAGCGAGCTTTATTAAATAAGAGTGTTAGGACTAATACAATTTTGGTTTCATTATGTTATGTGAAAATATCACAGTAGAATTAATGTCAATCTTAATTTAACTGAGCTAACCTGACATTTTATAAATAACCAATAAATAAGAAAGTACCTGTCACTAACCAGTTCGTTAATGGTAACGAAATACTCGCAAATTCAATAAAACTTTTTAATAGAGCTACATAGCAATACAACTTTCATAAAATACAAGACCAAAACTAACAATAAATACCTATCAATATCATTTCCTAGCGGCGTCAGTCCAACAGAACCGAGCAGGGATCTTGTTCGAACGATCAGGTTTTATATCAACTGAGAAAGAATCTTTCAACCCCCCGGCAACTTCCCCACCTCCTGAACAATGAGGTTTCTTCTCCAATTTCTCTTCAGACGTTAACTCTGTAACAGCACTCTTACTTCTCCTGTACAGATTCTCCTGGTGAAGTTCTTCTTCCGAACTAAAATCTTCTTTACTCTCTAAATCTTCTTCTAAACCTTCCAACGCTGATGCTTTGACTTGAGGCATCTGTACTTTTTGTATTGCAGCTAAAGCTTTCTTTTCTGGTACACGCGTTTCAGATGTTTTGTCTAATGCATGTGAATCCAATTTCTTTTCAATGTTTGATATTCTTTCTAGGATTGCATCCAGTTTGCTTGTATTGCATTTTAAAATTTTCTGCATTTTAGTTATATCAGAATTGTTATTGCAGTTGCTTATTTCTGATATACATTCTTTAAGAGCGTATAAGATCGGTGCTTTTATACTGTCACTAAGGAAATGTTTATCTTTATCATTCATCAAATGAATTTTAATCTTCGATTCACCTTGGTTTTCGGTCGCCAAAGCTTCAAAAGATTCCGAAACAACCAATTTTGAAACATCGTTTCGTTTTTTATGATGGCTTCTTTCCTTTTTGTGGCATTTCTTTTCGGATACTTCAGAAAGTGTACAACATAATGATTGATTGATGTTTAAATCATCTGTCAAAGTGTTGCTTGAACCATGACTTAGGGACTCTCTGACACTGAAACTCTCTTTCCTAACCTTTCTGTAGGTTTCGAAAACCTTTTTCGCATCCTTCTTTTCGTCATGCTGTGTGACCCTGTGATGTCCGCCATCCAAACTAGTTTCATGCGGTTTCTTTTCTCTCTTCCTTTCTCTGTGCCTTTTTGATGTTTTGATAGTATAAAATACTGGTACTTTCTCATCACTCTGTGGCATTACTAAAGGCACTAGATCTTTAGCAAAGCGAATAGTCTGATCTAATACATTATCATTATTACTACTGACTTGATAAGTCCTATTATTATTAGAGATTTCTGTATTTTTCTCACTATTGAACTGTTGCCCTTTGTCTTGTTTATATTTTTTTTCTTTCCTTGCTTTAAGTTTTTCCTTCCTTGCTTCGGGATTTTTATAATCGTCTAGATATCTCTTGTGGATGAATACCACGGAATTGTATGAGCGTTGATGAGGGAAGTAATTAGCTAGGTTCACGCCGTTGATTTCTTTGTGGTTGGTTTCCATTCTGTGGGCAGGAGAGTTAGGTGAATATGAACTGCCTTCGTTGTAAATTTGCTCGAATGAGTGGGAGGGGCCATTTATAGCAGATAATTGTGGACTAGTTTTATGAGCACTTGTTGTATAGAGGTGTGTTCGCATTGATCATTTACTAGGGGCCACAGCAAGCAAGAGGCCTTACCTTAAAAAATATTTATCAAACAAGATTAGCCTAGGTGACATCAGTATTGTTATTACAAGAATGGATATGCCTCTTACACATGGTCTTAAGTCGGGTACCGACATTGCGAGGCTGCATCGCGAATGGCATACTTCGAAAGGCAGCCTCGCGATGAGAATTTTTATAATTAATACATCGTTAGGTATAGGTCTTGACCACTCAAGTGTTCTTAGATACAGGCTGTTAAAGAAAAAGGAACATGACGGATTTTGGGCGCTATATTGTAGGTGGTGCAATTCTTTTTTCTTCAAAACCCATCGAGTGGGAATCAAAATGAAGTGTTTTTAGAGGTGATTACAAAAATATATACCAGTTATATGTTCAAAACTCATTCGATAAAGCATAACTAAAAAATTGTTAATAAAATCAAAAAACCCGACTGCAAACATGTAAACAAGAAGAAAATGTTCAACTTTTTTTTTAATTCCCTTGTTTTGTTTCTTAAAACTATAAACACGAGAAAAATTCTGTAAAGGCGACTAAAGCGAAGGATTCATGGTCAAAAGTATACTGATGACTCGTAGGCTCGGCGTGGCTCATGTTGACTGTGTAAACGGAAGCTGAGCGCACCGCGAGGCTGCCTCTCGACTGCCTGCTTCATGCGAAAACAAGATGAGCAGCCCATGCAGCACATGCACATGGGCGCCAGAAGACCCCGTGTATGGCACCCTCGGTCCCCCTGGGACGGGTCAGGACAGTGGCCCCACCCCCTACCACGTTTCGGCCGCAGGGGATAAGGAGAGCGGCCAACGCTCCCCTGCGGCCCCACCGCGTCCGCCATCAGACGGTGGCGACCCCGTGCAGGCCGCAGAGGATAGGGAGAGCGGTGCACCGTAATACCGGCACTTCTCTCCCGGCGCGGCCTCCAACCCTCAGCCACGATGCCTCAGAAATACGCCATCGGGAACCGCATCACTTGCGATGCCGCCCAAGCGGCACTTTACTTGTTGTTGTTGGTTTATTGGCAGAAGCCCTGACGAGCGGCCTCTCCTCGGTTTCCTCTTCGCTTCACTGTGGGTGGCCAAACCACGGCTACGGTATCGACATTGCCTGCATTGCAATGCAGGCAATGTCGATACCGCACATGACAGGAGCCTCACGACCCCAATCCTTCAAAAGTTAGCTCTGAATCTGGTTTTCTACTTTACCATTGATGATGCAGACGCGTCCATATTTATTCAGATGCATTCCGTTAGATCAGAAGTCGACTCAAGATACTCAGTACAAGGCTATGCACGATGACGATAATTGGACAGCAAAATTAAATGCAAGTCTTAATAAAAAAACGTTTCAAAATAAGTCTTACCTGAATCTATCCATTAATATAATATAACTGCTGTAAACAATAAGCTTTAAAGTAAATAATAATTTAAAACTAATTATTTAAAATTCTCAAGGTAAATATTGACAAGTCGACATTGACACAGAGGATTTTGTTAATCGTTGACCAAAACGAGGTTTTTATTTTTATATACGGCATTGCTTTACACAAAAAAGTCTAATATAATTTTAATATTTCTCTTTGCGTTATTTTGCCTTGAGACCGAACTATAGCTGAATAAAATATTAGCCCTAATATGTAGATACAACAAATTACAAATCCTATCATCAGCCAAAGTGGTACTCTTTGCCAGGGTTTTGTTCTTTGCCACATAGAATCTGTCAGCTTAGGAAACACGAGCGAAAAGGCATCTCCTAACTAAAAGATACTAGGGAGAGGCATATTGCCAGGCCTCATTCCCTCGAGCGTACTTACAGCGATTAATACCTACACTTTCTTGCGGTCCCGGCACCGCTCCGCCAGTCGGTTGCGTGGTTGGTGGGCGCGGGGGTCTTAGTTCGAGCAGCCTCACAAGAAACGTGCCATCAAGGATCAACCCAACCGTCACGGATATAGCTCAAAATTGTGTACTCGGAGAGTGAAATATCTGTTACGTAGTAAATTCTGTAATCTATGATATAGCTATTAATGCAATTCTATTTAGATTTTCGGGAACATAAGACTGCCTGGACATAAATATGTTAGAAGCTATAAGTCAGGGCCGGGTTTGTGCCTTCAAGTTATGTATGAGCGAAGCAATAACCAAAAGTGCACTATTGCAATCTTGAATAATACAACATTGTTTTATATCTTGGACTAGGAATACACGTGTTACCCAGTTATTGGGCTGTGGAATAAAATACTAGTGTTCATAACCCCAAAATAATTAGAAATAAAAAAAAAACGGACAAATGCAAATCGGACGCACGCATCTAGGGTTCCGTATATAAACAGCTATATTCACCAAAATAATTAGGTACCATTACTGACGTTCATAAACAATGAATTAACCGAACATTGCTGTATCGTAGGGACAAAATTAACTATGCCGTTCGAAAACTGTTGTCCCCATATATCAACATAGGTCGCGGTTAGTTTACCAACTGCAAATAAGTTAATTATCTTTATCTTTTGAAGCACAGTTTTCAGATTTTTCCATTTACTTCTGCTGTAAGAAATTGCTTCTTGCCAAATTTTATGATTCCTAGAATCATCAATCAACGGCAAGTACGTTTTAGGTTTTGATTCACTTACGATTGATCAAATATCTGACATAAACGGCTATATCTTTTGATCGAGTTGATTTAGAAGTTAGATTTTTTTACAGCTCCAAGGGCAGTGCAGACCTGATTATATCAACTTGATACCTCCAGGTCTTCTTATCATCGCAAAGGCGGAGGCGAAACGCGTGAGGGAGACGCAAAGGAGACGCCCTCTAGCCTCGAGCCACCGCAAGAGACGCCTCGGGCGTCGGGAGGTGCAAGCCGATTCCCGGCCACTATAGGCGCGGGCTTGCGGACGGCAAGTAATGGGTAGCTCGCCGTCTGATAAGGACCAGGCCCGAGTTTACGGCGCGTATTGTTCGACGCACGCCTCAAAGATATGTCAGCAAAAGTGGATAAATTTGAAAGAGAGTTACGCACAAGCAACTAAAGGAACACGGGTGGGTTTTAGTCAGTAAAAGAATTACACGCCCTCCCGCTTCACCCAGAGCGGAGACCCAAAAAAAAAGGTATTCTTATCATCATCTTTCTTGTTCTACGTTAACAATATATTGATTTGAACCATTGATAACTTTGTCGAATGAAGAACTTCCTTATGCCAGTTTAAGTAGTTTAATTTTGTTAAGTTTAGTTCTTTTAAAATTAAGAAGGAATGGTTTCGTTTAACTCTCCCCAGTAATACTAACCGTTGAAAAATAAACACAATAACGGCCAGATCAAAACTAACAAAAAACATCGAACAAAAATTCTCTATCCATTTCAATTTTACGCCCTCAACGGGGTGAAACCGGTACATATCCGCCTGCATTTCCCCCTGTTACTAACTAATTAATATGATAAAACCCGTCTAGATAGGGCGAACTAGAATTCAAACAAAAAGACTGCAATGCAATACATTTTCATCCCTATAATGAAAGCTTAAATCCTTATTTTAATATGGCAACTCTAGGCAAGGCATTCAAGGGAAAACCAACCTTACTATTGCGTTATTAAAGTAGAATTTCAGTTATGAGTCATGTTCCTCTTTGTAACAAACTAGTGCTGCAGGCAATCCCAGGCTGACATCGAGTCCTACCTCGCTGGCAGCTCGATTGATCGACTCTCGGTCAGTTCATAGCAGGACGAGCAAGCGATATGACGCTGTTGTCATGTTCTGCAATAGCTGCCGTAGAGAGCGGCCATTGTAAATCGGTTTTAGTCTCTTTAAAACGAACTTTGAAGGTGTACACGGTGTTTTGACATATCCTGCTGAAGTTTGAGCTGAAAATAAGGTAGGAAGATGTACATTTTCTTCAAAATGTCATAGTTCTTTGTTCTCGTTACATGTATCATTCGCCTTGGGCCTACTTTCGAATATTGTCTGTCCAAATTGATTTTAATTGTTGATACTTTTTCACCTACAACGTGTTATTCGTCTAGATATCGATTTAATTAGGTACCTACTTCATTTTTCGTAGGAAGATAATCCTTGAGAGGCGGGGCTGACCGCCCGGGTGCGCTTTAGCGCTTGCACTGAACTGTCATGCATGCGCAATGCGCATAGGCTCTTATGATGTATATATGTATAGGAATATTATTTCATCATGAATTATTTAATCTACGTATCTATGGATTATTTAATTATTTCAATCTCTTATTTATTTGATTTTCATGAATTTCCCCAAAGTATGAACTGATTATGAATTAATGTCTCAATCTATTTGTATAAATTAAAATCAATTACTGCATGTATGAAAAATTATCACTTGAGAACGGCTCGACTGTTTTTTTCCGTATTAGTTATTGTTTTCTTTTTAGGGTTCCGTACCCAAAGGGTAAAAACGGGACCCTATTACTAAGACTCCGCGATCCGTCTATCTGTTTGTCTGTCACCAGGCTGTATGGCATGCCATATATATATGGCATGAACCGTGATAGCTAGGCAGTTGAAATTTCCACAGATGATGTATTTCTGTTGCCGCTATAACAACAAATACTAAAAACAGAATAAAATAAATATTTAAGTGGGGCTCCCACACAAAAAACGTGATTTATTTGCCGTTTTTTGCGGTAATGATACGGAACACTTCATGCGCGAGTCCGACTCGCACTTGTTGTATCCTCCCGAAGTTGAATTTCACCCGTGCGAACCGAGTTGGGTGGCTAGTTCTCTCTTAAAACCGAAATAAATTTACATTAAAATCATAAATATTAAAACACTACAATTAAAAGCAACGAGAAACTTAATCGCATCAACTATGCACGGCCGTGTTCATTGTTAAATGACCTAATCTCTAGTTAAATCAATTAACTCTGTTTGTTTTCGTAATTATTGTGATATCAGAACATTTAAAATATGGCCAGCTCTTTGCATGTGCAATCAGCATGGTCTGATATTATCTCGTCTGTACTACTACTTTGAAAGTATGAAGTGGAGATATATATGTTATAGACCAAGTGATTAATAGGGCATTATTCATAATTCCCGGGCATTTTGAAAAATGCCCATCACTTATTGAAGATGTGAAATTTTTAAGTACCTACTTTAATGTTGATATTGGTTTTAATATAGAATAGGTAAGTACGAAAGAGTGGGTCTTAGGATGAACATGGACAAAACCAAGGTGTTGTTGAATTTTATTTTTTGATAGGCTTGCGTTTGACCACTATCTCACCTGATGGTAAGCGACGATGTGGTCGACGATGAAGCACGCTTGCCTAGAAGAAACCTATTCACTCTTGACTTAAAGACTCCCAGGTTGTAGCCAACAGGAAATACAGACTCCGGCAGGGAATTCCACTCTTTTGCTGTACGCATAATAAAAGTATTACCAAAACGTTTGGTGCGTATGGGTGGGATGTCCACCATGTACCGATGACGCATTGCCGTACGTCTTGTAGTCCGATGATGGAACGGGCTAGGAGGAATTAGTTCATGCAATTCCAACGCACACTCCCCGAAATGTAACCGATAAAAAACCGACAGGCTGGCAACTCTGCGCCGATGTTCGAGGTTCTGGAGCCTAGATTCGACGAGTACCTCATTGCCAATGAGCCTCTTGGCAGTGAGGTACTCGTCTTGGTACTTGGCAGATCCGTCCCAGAGATGAGAACAGTAATCCATGCATGATCAAACTTGCGCTTGATACAAGTTGAGCAATTGTTCTGGCGTGAAGTACCGTCTCACCTTCGCGAGGATTCCCAATTTTTTGCCAGCCAGCTGAGCTTTTGCCTCAATGAATGGACCGAAATTGAGCGTCGATGTCAACGCCCTAAAATGCCCCTAGAATGCCCATGTTACACCCACTCCTATCAAGGTCGGAGACTCTACACTCGAAGTTGTGGACGACTATGTCTACCTGGGACAAACGATCTAGTTGGCTAGGGCCAACTTCGAGAAAGAGGTCAACCGTCGAATCCGACTCGGCTGGGCAGCGTTCGGGAAGTTGCGCAGTATCTTCTCGTCCAACTTACCACAGTGTCTTAAGACGAAAGTCTATGACCAGTGTGTGTTGCCAGTGATGACATATGGCTCTGAGACGTGGTCGCTTACAATGGGCCTCATCAGAAAGCTTAAAGTCACCCAAAGGGCAATGGCTCTCCATTGCCCTTGCTATGCTCGGAGTTTCCTTGCGTGATCGAATCAGAAATTTAGAGATCCGCAAGAGAACCAGGGTTACCGACATAGACCGAAGAATTGCCAAACTTAAGTGGCAGTGGGCAGGGCACATTGCTCGCAGAACGGATGGTCGATGGAGCAGAAAGGTGCTGGAGTGGCTGCCGCGAACCGGAAGACGTTGCGTTGGAAGGCCTCCCACCAGGTGGACCGATGACCTAGTGAAGATTGACCTAGCGAAGGATCCGCTGGTTGCGGGATGCACGAGACCGGTCAATGTGGCGGCGCTTGGGGGAGGCCTATGTCCAGCAGTGGACGTCTTTCGGCTGATGTGATGATGTGTTCTACGTCTGACTGCGAATATGTACAATCTGCACATCATATCTTATGGGAGTGTATTCTTTGGCAGAATGAGCGCAATTTTATGTTGAATAATGTACAGGCTGCATCTGGAGTTGTTTACTATACGGACCTTCTGGAAACTAGAACAAATTTCCGTGCGTTCAAGCATTTTTGCCATACCTATTATTGGAAACAAATATAGCAGCTCACAATGTATCCGTGGTGCTAGGCAACTGGGCTTATCCCAGTTGTAAACGACACTTTGTGCCTATTGACCTTGTTTGTTCTGTCTCCTGCTTGATATGGAGGGAAGTGGAAATTTGTACTTTTTCCTACTCCTCCGTTATTATTTTCTGATTAATTTCGTTGCGGGATCCAAGACAGTTAAATTCATTCTCCGGGACTTCGTCGAGCTTCATTGCCTCGGCGCTTTTCTGGTGGTCGCCACTGTCGATTCTGGCTTTCAGGAGTTGCAGTGGTTTGGGAATAGTGCGGTGGGATTGATATGATGATGATGATGATTATTATTATTTAAGCAACTAAGTCGACGGAGCCCTATGCGATGGGCCTAATAGCCTTTCTGTCTGCAGGGTCTAAATTAACCTTACATGAAGGAGATGATGGCAGCTGAGTTCTCTCGCTTTGCTCGCTCACTTCAGCTCCCTTCATCTCCTTCCAAACTAACCTAATCGGGGTGCCCTAAGCTACCGAGCTCGCTTCGCCCGCTCTTGGACTAATTCATTAACCATAATTATCGAATTGTCCAACCGTTACGTAGTGTACCAATATTCACAATGACCAGACGATGTGATAATTAAAGAAGTTTAAATCAATGTTCATTACATTGCCCGATTTGACTTGACTAGATTCATAATGCCCGTGCATTAAACACAGTGACATGATTAATCACTTGGTCCAAATATTATACCAAATATATTCCTGCATGGAACCGTTATTCGCCAGCCAAGTGTATGTGCTACCAGTTTTTGCCATCGACTTCGCCCTCGTGGAAGTTCTAATCTAGATCATGATTTACTATGTGTTCCAAATTTTATCCAATTCCAATCGACCATAGAGGCGTGATTAATGACCAAACATACAAACTTTTATTCTATGTGAGCAGGATTAGAGATGTAAATTGAAAAAAAACTATTTTTTTTTTCACATTCTTGAAAAATAAAAAGAAAAAAACTTA
Source organism: Orthosia incerta (assembly GCA_948252205.1). Classification (NCBI taxonomy): domain Eukaryota; kingdom Metazoa; phylum Arthropoda; class Insecta; order Lepidoptera; family Noctuidae; genus Orthosia; species Orthosia incerta. The sequence continues at coordinate 5,303,619 of OX411745.1, read as the reverse complement.
GCACCGTTGTTTTTTTTCTACATATGGTTTTTTTCAGAAAAAGTGAAATACTCAAAACTGGTTGTTTTGTTTTAATTAAAGTCAAATTATGTTCTATTATTGTATTGTATATTATTAAATTAGAAAATACTTAATGTGTTACAATACATAGAATCAGAATCATCTTTTCTTTGTAATTAGGAAAATCCCCGTCCGTAAATAGTAAAGTTCTGTGGGTTCCAATTATTTTAAGACATTTATGTACTATTTAACAAAAAACAAATGGTATTTTCGTATGAAATAAAAAAAAATATATATCAACTCATATACGATAACCGCCTTACCATATTTTTATCTTCGTAATCTTGAAAAAAAACCTACTCCAGAAAAAATACTGTTTTTTTTTCATATTTTTTTTCATCTCAGAAAAATAACTGTTTTTACAACTCTAAGCAGGATACTATAAAAGTGGACCAATTTTATTAACCAGATACAAAACCAGATGCCGAGTAAAACCCAAAAACACATTTCCGTACCTTGGTAGAACCTGGAACCTGGGTCAGCAGCCACGTTTCCACAGTAGGCCAATTACAGTCAGATATTATTGTTACAAGGCTATACGGAACATCTAAATTAGAAACAGTGACTTACTAAGTCTACTCGGTATACACGCAATAGCAAATAGCACAGAGCACAGAATGCCGCGCGCCCGGCCGCGCGCCCGGCCTTTTCTTTTTTGGTGATACATAATCTTTAGAAGCACTAGAGCCCTCAAAAAATGCTCAAAATTGCGCTGTCAACAGAGGCTTAGTGTACAAATTTGACAAAATAAATATAAATGAAAAAAGGAAAACATAGGGACATAGTATATATCTTACTTTACCAGTTTATGGAATATATTTTAAATTGATCCAATATTGGAGGAGGAAAGAGACGAGAGCCAAACCTCGAATTATGACTTTTTACTAAGGAAATTCAGTAGGCGCTCTCTGCCCATATTTCCTCTTAATGATATTCGTAGCCGCGCAATCTTCGCTTAGCATAGTTTTGGCTGTCAAAGTCATAGTCAGAATATAGACAATTTATGTTAGTTTTGCTACGCTAAACTAGCTTCTGCCAACGGCTTCGCCCGCGTGAAAGTCGAAAACTATCCCGAGCGAACATATTCCCGGGACAAAAAGTATACTATGTGCTATCCCTGTTTGTATGTTTGTTATTTCTTCACGCTCAAATGGCTGGACGGATCTGGATGAAATTTGGCACAGAGATAGATTATAGTCAGGCATTGGACATAGGATACTTTTTTACCGGGCATATGTTCCCTCGCGATAATTTTCGACTTTCACTCGGGCGAAGCCGCTAGCAGAAGCTAGTAAATAAATAAAAGTGGTCAGTGGCCACAGCAAGTTTCTATGAGTAAATGGTGAAACTCACTGGCCATGCTTGGTTTGTATGCAAAGTTCTGACAACGTCATATCTAGCGGAGGCCGCCTGTGGCGTCTCAGTGGTCTGTGGCAAATCGGAGCTTTCAGTGTTTCAGCGACCTTGCTTGAATCACGCGATATCTATAGAATCCTTTTCAGGAGAATTAGGTTATTTGTGGTATTTATTTCGTCTATTTATCAAGGCAAAATATCTTAACTTGCCAAATGAATAATCGGACTTAGGGTTCTTAAGGTAACGAAAAAGGAAACTAAAATTTTTCACAGTTAACATTTGCAAATGATGGCGTCATTTTTAGATCTAAGCGTAAGTTTTCGCTAACTATCCTCTCTGTAAATATCTTAGCCTTATTTTCTGAAAGAAAGAAATAAATATTGTTTATTTGCGCCAGGCACGACGTATACCATAAAAATAACAAAAGAACTTAAATACAATCATTACAAAGTATGTGTCACCACTACGCAAACCTTACGCACACTTAAAATAACCTTGCTCTAAGAGCTTATGGTCACCCCCTTGGTGTCGATTTGTAAAAAATAAATTAACAGTCCACTGAATGAAAAATCTGTAGGCCACATAGATAATAATATAATACTAGCATACAGATGCCTCATCCCATACAAAGAAACCATGCCGACGGCGACGTAACTAGCGTTTTTATCTGATTCTACCGATTATTTTTTGTAAATCGATCGCGTTCGGTTCCGTTCCACAACGATACATAGATCACCATCTATATCCGTGGAATGGAACCGAACGCGATCGATGTACAAAAATAATCAGTATAGTACGTCGGCACGGTTTCTTTATAAGGGATGAGACACCACTGACTAGGCAAATGTTGTATATTATTAGCCGTTGCGGTAACAGAATCTTTACTTACGCAGTATGTTAGTAATAATACCTACAATTAGGAAAAGTTATCAGTAGCTTTTTCACACATTTCTAGCCTTCTTGCAATTCTATATATCGTGATAGTCTAAAAGAAAGATTCACCTGAGTGTGGTAAAGTCATTTTCACAATTTCCCATGAACGGACGGCATCGGATGCTATTCGACAAGTCTCGGACGCTATTCAATTGACATTTGCTATTTGTAAATATTAAAAAAAAAAACTGGTTCGAAAATATTGAATTTTGGAGTCAACCTTCGTGGAAAACAGAATCCAATATTTTTGGTTTAGACGCAGGCCTAATTCTATTCTAGGCCTAAATATTTTCTCACACTCCCAATTGTAGAAAATGTGCCGTTTTGATAATTAGCCATTTAGAGAATTGGCCTTTCAGAGAATTGGCCTTTCAGAGAATTAGGCTTTAAGAGAATTTGCCATTTTGAGAACTAATCCTTTTGCAACTCTATTGCCATTTTGAGAATTAGGCCTTCTGCGCCTAAAACATATTTTTTACCTTTTTAGGGTTCCGTAGCCAAATGGCAAAAAACGGAACCCTTATGTCACAGCCACTTTTTTCCGAAACTATAATAACTATGCTGTTGAAACTTGGTAAGAAGATGTATTCTGTGAACCGCATTTAGATTTTTACACAAAAATAGAAAAAAAAACAGTAAATTTTGGGTGTTCCCTATATTTAGAAATGAAACTCAATTTTTTTTTAAACCCTTTCGTGTGACGTATCTATGGATAGGTCTTCAAAAATGATATTGAGGTTTCTAATATTTTTTTTTTTCTAAACTGAATAGTTTGCGCGAGAGACACCCAGTAACTTCTAAAATAAGAGAATGATAAAACTAAAAAAAAATTATGATGTACATTACCATGAAAGATGCCACCGAAAATTGGTTTGAACGAGATCTAGTAAGTAGTTTTTTTTTTTAATTCGTCATTAATCGTTTTAATTAATTATTTTTGTTTCTTTTATATAGTTTGATTGTATTTTTTTTATATTGTTGTTGTTTAGCCTAAGTTATTTTTTTTTATGTTTGTGTTGTGTGCTCTGGCTTGTGTCAAATAAATGTGTTTTCTTTCTTTTTTCAATTTACCAAGTACAGAACCCTTCGTGCGCGAGTCCGACTAGCGCTTGTTTATTTTGCCATCACCTCAGTATCGCTTTTAGAATGGGACTTTGTCTAGACCCCTTTGTCTCAAAAATGTTGCATCATTTCGAACCAAAAAGTGTATTGGGATAGGCCCCCTCCTAATTCCGGCGAGCAGTACCTATTATCAAGCCTTTGGCTCGTCTTCCTCTATTAGCGAGAGTGGGTGTTTATCCCTTTCGCAGACAAAACCCCTTTATGCATACCGAGACAGAGGGTATCAAGTCTAAAGCCTAGATGGATGAAGGGATTTGGTTTATTTGTCAATTTTTATTTGTTAACAGAAAATCTAAAATTGTGATCACGCTAATATTATAAGGCGAAAGTTTGTGAGTGTGTGTGTGTATGTTTGTATCTCAATCACGCCAGAATGGCTGAATGGATCTAGATGAAATTTGGCACAGAGATAGATAGATAGTCTAGCACATAGGCTACTTTTTATCCCGGTATAATGTTTAGTACCTGGGCGACCGAGGTCTGCTCGGGTGAAAATAGAGAAAACGACGTTTTCTAAAAATCAAACCTAGCTAGATCGATTTATCGCCCCTGATACACCCTGCATACTAAATTTCATGAAAATCGTTGGAGCCGTTTCCGAGATTCAGATTATATATACATATATACAAAAATTGCTCGTTTAAAGGTATTAGATTTATCATGTATTTATTTATATTTAAACTTCATGTAGGTACAATAGTGGTACATAGGCGGACTTAATGCCACAAGGCATTCTCTACCAGTCAACCTTGAAATCAAAATGTAATGTTCCCTTGGGATGATAATAGTAGTTTATGAAACTGTTGCATAAAAAGGGGAGAGCATGAGTGTGTGTTAGCGAGCCGTAGGCGAGGTTTTTAAAAGTATTCACACGAATGTTTTAATACCTAGTTATGTGCAGTTTCTTACACTACTTTATCTACACTCATACATTAGGATTGAACCTACTATATACCTTTTTTTGCATTTGCCATGCCATAAAGTCGTGATGGCATTTATCATATAATTTTCTCGACTTTGCTGGTAAGAGTAATGAGTAATTTCCTTCGCCGCATCTAAAATATCGGGCGGAGTAAAATTTCTTTCCCATTCACTGATATCTAACATTAATAAACAAGAATTTTAAAAACTCATGAAATTCAGTATCTGCAAAACGTATGAATGGCGCCAAAGCCCAGCACATCACCGCATTAACCGTGCATGCACTAAGGCTAAAAGTGCTAAATGCACGCATTGCGATTTTTATTCGCGCGATTTTCTGCCGTGAATTCTGCGACCTAATAGTATATTAAATCCTTTACAAGCGGGCGAAACCGCTGGCAGAAGCTAGTATTATTATAGCTGTTTCGTTGATCTAGTGATCGCAACCACTAGTGCTGAGCATGAGGTGCTAGGTTCGACTCCAGGGTCGGAAAAAGTTTGATCGGGCTTTCCCATCTGCAATTTCTCAGTAGTAGCCCGAATACCTCAAATTTTAAAAAAATAAACACTCCTTAAATTCGAATATTTAGATGATTAATAGAAACTGCATCAATCTCCAATTTCTCCGATGTAACACCAGATTTCGTACTTTATTAGTCATTAGGATTGTTATTTCTTAAGTATTGTAATTTTATTTAACTTTTTATTGCTTTTATGTAATGTTTTTATTTTATAATTTATACTATTTACGTAATTATGTTTCAACTAGCTGTGCCCGTGGCTTCGCTCCCGAGCCTTCCGTCAACTGCCTACCTTACCCTACTTACCTATCTACAGTATAATTCAGTAATCTTTGCCTACCTACCCTACTTGACTGCCTATCCTATTTGACTGCCTACCCTATTTGACTGCCTACCCTACTTGCCTCCCTACCCTACTTGACTGCCTACCCTATTTGACTGCCTACCCTACTTGCCTCCCTACCCTACTTGACTGCCTATCCTATTTGACTGCCTACCCTACTTGCCTCTCTACCCTACTTGTCTGCCTATCCTATTTGACTGCCTACCCTACTTGACACCCTACCCTACTTGACTGCCTACCCTATTTGACTGCCTACCCTATTTGACTGCCTACCCTACTTGCCTCCCTACCCTACTTGACTGCCTATCCTATTTGACTGCCTACCCTACTTGACTGCCTACCCTACTTGACTGCATACCCTACTTGCCTCCCTACCCTACTTGACTGCCTACCCTACTTGACTGCCTACCCTACTTGCCTTGCTACCTACCATTTTTTTACTAGTGTCATTCTTCCGCGGAGAATCTTAACACCGCCTTTCAGAAAAAGACCTCAAATGCAGAACGCCATTTATCGAATATGGAGTTCAACTGTCCGAGACTTGCGACTTTTTGAACACTTTAAATTCGTCTATCTTTTGATATATTGAACCAATTGCGATGAAACAAAAACTAAGTAAATTTCAAATTACGCACAATTTCTATGTATAAAATCTACATTGGTTTCGTACATTATACGTGATGCGCGCACAACTAAACAGACAGAAATGCTGAAAATTGGTATTTTTGGTACAAAAACGACTTCTCTACAGATTTATTATATGTGTTGATGATAAGCAGCTGCTTGTACAAAGTGTAAACTTAGCTACATTTTGTGAAAACCAATATTTGTATGCTCAGCAAGGCTACACACAGTAAAACAAAATCTTTGTAACTAGCATCATGCATGTACAACATCATTTCCTGTGTGTCACAAATAAATACATTTAAATTTGAAATCTGGATGTAAACCCGGTTAATCAAACCTAAACAAAAGTAATAAAAGAAAACTACCTAAGTTGGTAGACACCAATAATATTTCTATTGTTGTTAGTTCTTTATACAAAACGAAAAGTCCACAAAAAAAATGATTCTAAATCTCTTTGATGTTAACAGACAAACAGAATCGACAAAGCAAAGAAAGGCTCTTGAACTACCCCGTACTCCATCCGCTTAGGTCTCAAACCACTCCAGTCTGAGGGGGGAGAAAATGAATACCCATTTATTAACTGGCTATCCCTTAGACTAAATATTTATGCGGAAGCTAGACACATACTTATTTGTGTCCCTTCCCTCTTTCGTAATAGGGGAGAATGCAATTATACAAATTAAAGTCTACCATTCTTTCACGATGTCATGGCTACGTTGTTTCCAACCTGTAATATTTCTGCTTAGTTTAATTGTAGGATCCGAAATAGCTGAATTGCTTGAACTTGTCAAGCTTCACTGATTCGGCGCTTATCTGGTCGTCACCATAGTTGATTCTGGTTATCGGGATTTGCACTGGTTGGTAAAAAATAGCCCACCACACATGGGCTTGTCCCAATGAAAAACCAGTAAGATACCTATTACAAAAAGAATCCGATAGTTTCGGTGGTGAGATCCTTGACTAAACGAAAATACGTTTTAGTGTAAAATTTCTGTAACTCAATTTACCAAACAGCCAATCTTATTCCATATAAAGCAGCATAAAATAAAATTGAAAATATATTTTTAACAAACTGAAGTACCGACAAGAACATTATCTTTTATAATTATTCGAAACTAACTATATAGCAGCTGCAGAACATTCGTTTCAAAAAAAGTGCCCTTAACAAAATACGACGAAAATATAATAGACAGTAGCACAGACAGCTAACAAACAGCCAGACAGCAACCCTTTATCGAATTAATTCCCCATCTGCATACATCCACAGATAATTAGCGTCTCCCCTGAGCCAGACTAGTACGTCCTTATATCTGCCAAAGGTGACTGAATCTACACACAAGATCTTTGTCAAAAATACTAAAGCAAAACAATATTACTCTTATAAAAATGCAACAAAAAATATATTAGCCATCACTGAGAGACGGCGAACAAACAGCCAGACCACAATCCTTTATTGAATTGATTCGCCATCTGCATACATTCACAGATAATTGGCGTCTCCCCCTAGCCAGACACACAACCCCCTTTAGCCAGGGTTGACTGAATCTATACACATGATATATTCAATTCATCCCGTTTATCGTTTTATGTCTCAGTTCCCCTGAGTCACCTGGTTTCCCCTGTGTTATTTCAGTTCCCTTTTGTTCACATATGGGATTAATTTCGTTTCGGACATCCCCTAATGGACGGCAGTGATTGTTTTGTGTTCAAATTCGCTTTGAAGTTGTTTTTAATAACGGGTTCTGCTGTCTGCTGCAGATGTGCAGTCTGGATAAAGTATTACTTTTGTTCGTGTTTAGGCTTAATTCTGGTGAGATACTTTTATGCCTTTAGATCCGTTTTAAATTAGGTACGTATGACATGTGATGCTGTGGAGGTCTGATTAGTGGCTGAACATACACAAACTACGCAATCTACTGTTACAGTCAAACAGGCATTTATATAGTTTTAGCAATAGTTGTGGGAACACGATCAAAGATATTAGAAATTAAGAAGAGACTACTACCTGTAGCTTTTTTATGGTCTTTAGGACTATCCTACCCTGAAGAACGCTGCTGTTAATCTATACTTCTATACTTATATTATAAAGAGTAAAGATTTTTTTGTTTGTTTGTTTGTACCGTCTAGGCTCCGAAACTACTGGACCGATTTGAAAAATTCGGTCACCAATAGAAAGCTACATTATTCCTGAGTGACATAGGCTATTTTTAAATCCCGAAAATGGGTCCTGAGGGGTGGTCCACGGGAGCGAAGCCGCGGGCAACAGCTAGTCAAATATATTTACCGTTATGTAACTTTCGCTGCTTTACCCAAATGAGTTAAAATATTTATCCAAAATACCACCTTTTTTACACCACCAGATACACACGACTCCTACCCACAAAAAGTTTACCCCAGAAAAAGAATTTACACAAACAGAACACAATTTTAAATGAATTTTCTCACTGGCATAAAGGAAAACGCGGTAAGCCACCGTTTAATAAATAATAAGCCAGGTGTTAAGCCCTGCGACAGTGTCGCCTCCTGACGGCAGCTGTCAACACTCCTTCATCATTAAGGAGTTCACACGGGCATTTAGTGAGTACTTAAGTTGTTATAAGCGTAGTTGGTTAAGTAGAACATAGTTAAGCTCTTTGGGTTTGATAAGCTTCGTGATAGTTTGAAGACTGAAGGTCTGACAAGGTGTGGACTGTGGACTTAAAATTCTGTATTTATATATTTAGACTCCATGCACAAAAGGTACAAAGGTGGCCTTAGGATTGTTGTTTAGGGGCAAATGGACATTAAGGCCCGTATTCCAGATGCTCATACTCGATTTAAACTCAAAATTGGCCACACCTAATTCAACTGCCAAACAATCACAACTCTCGAGTTTGGCATATTATTCTTCAGCTTGGCATAATGTGTACTCAATAAGGCAAGAGCACAGACGGGGGCAGACGTTACCGAATTATTTCTAAACAAAATGTGTGGTAGGTATTGATGAAAATGAAAGTTCAAGTTAAGAAATACGAGTACGTTCCAAGTACATGCTAACACTCAACTCCTTTGATTTTGTGTTAAGAGAGTTCGGTAACATTTGGGGCGTCTAGGATCTCGGCCTTGAGCACGTTAATGTAAAAGAAACAAGCCAACCAGTCACAACTGTCCATTTCCAGTTTGAGTTGAGTTGAGCATGAGCATCTGGAATTCCGGCCTAAGGAAAGAAATACTGTACATCTGGGACAGTGGTCACAATAGTCACCTTTGCACGATTAGATTTGCTGTTGACTGGCGAGATCACAGATTATAGTAACCTAGTGGATGCGAAGATCATTTACTTTCATGTTTTATAATTGGATCTGTTCTCTTTTGTAGAAAACAAGCCCGCAGCCCACTAGACGGTCGCCTTCGCAAATGATAGGCGTCCCAGATATGATCCGTGAGGCAATAAATTAATGTTTTATGTGCATGTGTCAGAGAGCAGTGGTGGGCCAGTGGTAACGGCCGCGACTTATAAGTTGTAGGTCGTGGATTCGAACCCAGGCAGGCGCTTTACTTTGTGTAAATTATTTCATCACCACTGCTCTAAAAACGGTTTAGGAAAACATCGTGAGGAAACCGACGTTGCCTAGAACCTAAAATTCGAAGACATGTGACATCCACCAACCCGCACTGGGCCCGCGTAGTGGATTACGGCCCATTCCCTCTCACAGAGAGGAGGCCTGTGTCCCAGCAGTGGGAACATTAAAAGGCTGATGATGATGATGTGCAGCCCATGCCCTCTCGCCACGTTCCATGGCGTGAACCACGGCCCGACACGAGATGTCGCCACCGCCTTCTAATAATGTCTAGATAGTGACTTTGTCATAAAAAGGCCTTTTTATCATTATTCAGAATAAATTTTCGAAGTAAAGTGGACATCACTAACTTAAGTGATGTCTAACATCATGAGGTAACCACCATGGGTAATTACGTAATAATTATATAAATTCATGTAATCGATAGCAAACTTTTGCATTGCGAAGCCGCTGGCAAACTGTTGTTATTTTTATACCAGCCAGCAAGGCATTATGGACACCTGCAGCCGAATTGCATAAGTATATTATCCAAAGCAAAAGAATCGATTCCTTCCCAAAAATGACTTTTCGTATCAATATGCACTACGTAAAGTCGGTTTTGGGAAAGAATCGATTCTTTTGCTTTGGATAATATACTTACGCAATTCGGCTGCAGGTGTCCATAATGCCTTGCTGGCTGGTATAAAAATAACAACAGTTTGCCAGCAGCTTCGCACGCGTGGACATCGAAAATTATCTCACCACACTCGTGATGCAATCATTCTAATCTGATCAGCCGCCGAGGCGCGGTTGTTTTAATTATTACATAAACATCTAAATACTACATACATTTATAATATATCTTTAAGATAGGATTGGCGAAATTAAATGTTTCATTTAGTAGAGCCCGGCCTAAGCCTTAAGTTTAATAATAAATAAGCCGAGTGTCGCGTGTCGACAGTGCTGCCACCTGTCGACGCCACCTGTAAGCTGCTCCGCCCATAACGAGTTCTCACACACATTCATGTTGTATGTAAATTAGAGTTCCGTAGGCAGGATTGGAAGTATTCTAGTAATGTCATTTTTTTTTGTGTTGGAAATCTTCCAATGACTTCACCCGCTCTGGGTGAAGTGGAAGGGCGTGTCAGACTTTTACTTACTAAAACCCACCCGTGTTCCTTCAGTAGCTTGTGCCAGGGCCGCGGTAACTCTCTTACAAATGTATCCGTGACCCAGACAGGCAGCGACCCTAGCGAGCCCCGTTACTTTTGCTGACATCTCTTTGAGGCGCGCGAAGGAACACTACGCGACGTAAACACGGGCCTTGTCCTTATCGGACGGCGAGCTACCCATTACTTGCCGTCCGCAAGCCCACGCCTACGGTAGCTGGGCATCGGCTTGAGACTCCTGACGCCCGGGGCGTCTTCTGCGGTGGCTAGTCTTCTTTGCGTCTCCCTCATGCGTTCCGCCTCCTCCTTTGCGAGCATAACTGCTTCGCAGAAGGAAGAGACAGCTTCCCATGCCCTCTCGCCACGGTTCATGGCCTGAACCACGGCCCGACACGAGAAATCGCCACCGCCTTCTAGTAATGTCTAGATAGTGACTTAGTCATAAAAAGGCCTTTTTATCATTACTCAGAATAAATTTTCGAAGTAAAGTGGACATCACTAACTTAAGTGATGTCTAACATCATGAGGTAACCACAATGGGTAATTAAGTAATATATAAATTCATGTAATCAATTCACCAGAATTATTTTTGTGTTTTACGCTGTCAAGTAGACGGATTTTTTAACATAATGAAGCTATATGAAGCAATAAATTAGGAACCTCTCTCGGATGTGACGGAAACTAGAATTTAGTGTGTACTACGCAATATGGAGCAAACTCTTATGAATTTTTCATTATATGACTGTCCTAAAAGTGGTGAATTAAAATGTCTTAAGCCTACATATGGTGGGTGGCCTAGTGGTATCGGCCGCGACTTAGAAGTTGTAGGTCGTGGGTTCAAACCCAGGTAGGCGCGCTTTACTTTGTGTAAATTGTTTCATCACTGCTCTCAAAATGGTGAAGGAAAACATCGTGAGGAAACCGGCATGTCCTAGAACGAAAAATTCGAAGACATATGACATCCACCAATCTGTACTGGGCCCGCGTGGTGGATTACGGCCCATTCCCTCTCACAGAGAGGTAGCCTGTGTCACAGCAGTGGGAACATTAAAAGGCTGATGATGTGATATGATGATATGAAGTCTACTTATCCTGGAGCTAAATATTTCAAGATATTGGCCAATGTCCAACCAAAACTGGGCACGCGTGGTGGCCTACTGCCCAGTCCCTCTTGTGAGAGGTCTGAGTCCAAGCAGTTAGAACATTATAGTCTCATCATATTGCCACCATCAATGATCAACATGCTTCACTGAATTTCATATAAACAATAGTACAATTTAATAAAAACATACCGTAAATACTTAAACAAGTTACAAAACGCGGCATTTCTGAGTATCAAATCTGAGTGAAATTACCGAATAATTCCCAGGGCGGTACTCAACAAAGGCATAAATTAATTTTCATGGCATATACATAAATACTTGCGTATATGATGTATGTATGTGTACGTAAATACGTTACGTTAGGCAATTAATCACTTCTTGGCGGGACTGTACTGCTTTTGGGTACAGTTGACGTGAAAAGTGACTGAAATAATGCACGAAATAGTTTGTAAAATCAGAGTGTGATCATTCCCAGCTACGTATTAGTGTTTGTTACACATTATTAAGTACAGAATTTAAAGCAGTTAAAAGCGTAAGCGTAAGCGTCTAAGCCGTTTCGTTGTCTTTTTCTGACCTATTCTCAGCTCAGTCGCCCATCCTCTGGGATCCATTGTGTGGAAACTTTTGAAAACTATGTTTAAGTAATACTTTCCGTCCTTTATGACTGTAAATTTCGTTGTCTATTAATAAGTCAATGAGCTGCACTTTACTAAAATATATATATATATTTTTTTTTTACTTACTATATTACTATAGTTACTTTAATATTAAAACGTCGCGCGCGCACCGCATGTAAGCTATTGTTGTATCTATTGTGTCTGCAAATTTTATTGACGTTCGAATGGGTTACAACCATACCCAAAGCCAGTAAAAAAATATTTGAAAAATAAAAAATAATAAAAAGCTGTCCTCACACACTTATGGCCCCGACGGTACCACTATGTCGTTCAAAGGCGAGACATTTAGCCCTTTCGTGTTCAAACCTTTTGTTGTGATTTTATTTTTTAGGGTTAGGCACATGGAAATAAAACGGAAACGCTGTGACTTGTCAGATTATTTGCTGCTGATAATTTTCGTATGCCGTGTTCGGGAACATTTGTAGTTTCTTCAGTAGTATTTACGAGCTTTTGTGGTAGTCCAAGACCCAAAAGACTGATTGCTCTCTAGTCTTGAGTCCCAGTACTGTTACTGGGACTCAAGACTAGAGACAATCCTGTGATTGTGGAGGTCAAGACTACTCTTGCAAGGGGTACCAGGTACAGGGGGGAGGGGTTCAGGAGTAATAGGGGTTAAAGTATGAAATTGTTATTCTATTGTAATAGGCAGAATAGGTACTTCGAATTTACATAGAACCTTCATGGTTTGAGATTTTTGAGTGAAACTGTTTTCACATGGTATGATAGTAGTAGGCGTTTTTTTTTGTTCTGTGGATAGTACCTATGAAGTTCTTCTTTTAAAAAAGGTGCATCATTCAATTATCGATGTTTTTTTTATCCAGCTTAGACAAGAAAGATGGATACTTCGAAAATTCGAGTGATTTTTGAATACGAGTTCTAACACGGAACTAACGCGGCAGAAACAGCTCGCAATGTCAATGCTGCGTTTGGAGATCGAGAGGGGACTGCTAAACGCACCGTGCGATTTTGGTTTAAACGCTTTCGTGATGGAAACTTTGATTTGAAGAACGAACCACGTGGAAGACCGCCCACACAGGTTAATAACAATGAATTGAAAGAGATGGTGGAAGCCGATCCGAACCAAACTACCCAGGAATTAGCGGCATGGTTTAACGTTATATTACCAACAATATTAGCTCATTTGCGTCAAATAAAGAAAATAAAAAAATATAAAAAATGGGTGCCTCATGATTTGACTGATCTGCAGAAAGAAACGCGTGTTGAAACTTTTGTTGCCTTGTTGAATCGATACAGAAATGAAGGAATAATGGAATAGAAATATAAACTTTGATCGCATTTTGCCTTCCCATGTAATTGCACAGAGACATGAATACGGACAACTTAGTGGTAGTTGGAGAATCTTTTGATAAATTAATAAAATAGCATGCAATTCATCCGTGAAACTAGATTAATTACAATCGGAGCACCTATCCTGGTTTTACTCTCGCTAAGAGTTAAATGTTTATTAGGCTGTTAGATGGAAATATGGACTGATCATTTTGTCACCTAATGGTAAGCGGCGAGGCGTTCGATGATGATGCACATTGGCCTTGAAGTAACCTATGGATTTATATTGAGACTTAAATACTCTCCTTTACTTGTCTATTTTGAAATTTCCCGTATAAATTTGAACCCAAACGCCTAATGTAGTCTGAATCCAAACGTACCTAAATTGTTTACCTTTACATTTTACAACCTTTTTTTTTTGGGTGGAAAATCGTCCAATGACTTCGCCCGCTCCTAGTGAAGCTGCAGGGCGTGTCAGACTTTTTCTGACTAAAACCCACCCGTGTTCCTTCAGTTGCTTGAGCCAGGGCCGCGGTAACTCTGTTTTCAAATTTATCCGCGGCCCATACAGGCATCGGCCCTAGCGGCCCCGTCAGTTTTTGCTGACATCTCTTTGAGGCGTGCGTGGAACACTACGCGCCTTCGATTCGGGCCTGGTCCTTTTCGGAAGGCGAGCTGCCCATTACTCGCCATCCGAAAGCCCGTGCCTACGGTGGCCGGGAATTGGCTTGCGACTCCCGACACAGGGCGTCTCCTGGGGTGGCTTTGGGCATGAGGGCGTCTCCGTTGCGTCTTCCTCACGCGTTCTGCCTCCTTCTTCGCGAGCATTACTGCTTCGCAGAAGGAGGTGACAGCTACCCATGCTCTCTCACTCCGTACCATGGTCAGGCCCGACGCGAGAGGTCACCACCGCCGATCGCGGTGAGAGGGGAGACCTGCACCGTATGCTCTACCGTGTCCTTCGGGCGATCCACACAATGGTGATACCCGGGACATTTTAAAACCTAGATATGGACGAAAGCATCATCCTAAACTTTTATGTCACCTCCTACCTAAACATGTAGATACCAAAACCAATAAACCTTTTGTTTTTCATGCTCCATATTAGAAAGAAGAGAAAAGCCCATATTTAGCGGCAAAACCGGTAAAACCCGGCCAGTTGTCTCTTTAACAGTGGGATATAAAAATGGCAGTCGCTCCGAGATAAGAAAGGGAGTACCGTCATCCGTTAGGATTTTACGAGGCTTCTTTGACCTCGTGTTTGGGAACCGCAAATGATGCAATAAATAACGGTTTCTTGCCTACTTTTTAGTGCGGTTTTTGGTTTTTGACGCAGGACCACTTTTTATTGATTTATTTTTCTTTTGAAATAGAGATCTCAAATTGAAATATAAATTGCCTAGCCTAAAGCATTTGTATCGTGTAAAACGTAGATTAAGATGACATAAGACCGTGAGAATTGATACAAGAAATAATACACAAAAAAAACTTAAAAATAACTTCAATTTCGGAACTCGGTGTTCCTGTCTTCGTTTCTTCGTTTTTTGACACCGACTGCCGAATATGTAGTTATTTTTTCACGTTTGTAGTGTTTTTCATTAGGAAGTCGGTTGTATTTTTTAAAGTTTCTTTTCACTTTTTTAGTGGTACATAATGGACAAGTTCGTAAGTACAGTCACCGTCAGATATATTGTAGCAGGCAAGGTGACCAAATACTTCTGAACAACTTAAAATGTCAATAAGTTCCATACACTACAAGTTACCATTAAGGCGCCGATTCCCTTGAGTAGCTGATTTTTAAATGAGAATCACGTCTAAACGGCTAGTCGTAATGTTTTGGAAAAAATATATGTTATAATAGACTATTTTCTTAATAATGTGATCTAAGCAAATTTTGAGTTTTATTTGTATAACATAGTGTAATTAATGTGTAAAGTTATGTCTAAAACGGACAAAAATTAGACAATCACACCAAAACCGCTGGGCGTATTTTAATGAAATCAACACCATCTCAAAGATAATTTAATTATCTACATTTTGATCTGAAGCTTTTTTTTTTAAAGTCTTAGAATAATAAGGAAAGTACAAAAAACTACTAAATTTTGGGTCGCGCGGGTGTGAAACGAGTGCGCGTTTTGTTCCCTCAAGGTCGTTGGCGTTAGTCGTCGTCTTAATATCTGAACATTCATTACTTCATTAATATCTGAGCAGATGCTTGTCAATAATCTCTAAACACACAACTAACCAAAAATATCTGAACACTAACAACGTCAAGTGTATAGTGTATTATTGTAAATAATAATAATTTAATTTGTTTTTGGTTCGTCCTATAGATCACGCAATAACGCATTATGTAAGCTCAGTGTTCAGTCGTCTGCGTAGATACACTTGACGTTGTAAGTGTACGGATATTTTTGGTTAGTTGTGTGTATAGAAATTATTGACAAGCATCTGCTCAGAATAGATTACCCGAATAATATATAATATAAATGAATATCTTGAACATAAACGGTGGAATGAGATTGTACCAGGGTGAACTGTACACGTATATGTTATGAAATGGTGTAAACAATAAACATACATGCGATTGCAGCAATCCCGAGAGATTTGCCGTATTTTATTTATTGAAGATTTCTGTTGTATATCGCCGAAGTTCTTCATCACATCTTTACCAAATTTAAATTGGACAATTTCGGAATAGAATCCGTCCCAACAAAAAATATTTTTTCAAATCCGTTTATATGACGGAGCTATATACGAGCATACATTAATAAAATATATATAAACATTCGAATTGAGAACCTCCTCCCTTTTGGGAAGTCGGTTAAAAAGAGAGAGGTCTACGCCCAGCAGTGACAGTCATTGTGTTCGCGATACGCGAGTGGTGCTGGGAATCGCCCGTGCACTTTTTTGTGTATATATTTCGCGCACAGCGAAGTAGGTATTTTTGTGTCGGAAACGTGTCTAGTTGGCTCCCGGAGATTCGGTCAAGAATAAGTCGGTTGTCCCTTATTCCTCTAATATTATATATATGTAGGAGGAAGGTATAATTACTAGTAATCTAGAACGGAGAAGTATGACGCATGTGAACTTATTAATTCGGTTTTGTTTAATTGGCAACATTTAGCCTACGATTCAATCTCAGTTCGATTTTATTCGATTGACAACACTTTATTTGGCTTATGTCAAAATACTCGATTTTGATTGGATGTTAAAAGCTGTGAACTTTGCCCGAGGTGTTCTTAAACCAATGAAAGCAGGGGAGCCAAAATGGCGACCTGAGCGAAGTCGCCCGCGATATTTGGTCGAAAAAGGGTTAGAAAAAGGAACGCGCGGGAGCGCGTTTGGCAAACAGTTGAAAAACAGAGTTGTGAGAGAAATAATTGAGAAGTAGCCTAAAGTGTGGCGTTATAAACTTGAAAGTGTGTTTTGTTGAGAGAAAGCGAAACGAATAAAGGTGGCCGAATTCGCTGCTTTGATAAGATTGGAACAAGGACTATCTCCAAATCGGCATAAGTTACCTGCTTTGTAGCATGCATATACCCACGAAAGCCCACAAGATCGAGTGTTTATCCAAGATAGCCCTCCTATTTGCGATATCAGAAGTCCGGGATCAGTGCAAATACAAAGCGATGATGGAGAATGGACCAAATGAGACGAGTAATGGCTGGCGCGCTCTCTTTGGTGCGCAAGAAAATGGCATGGAAGTAGCTAGAGCTACCTACTTATAGAGACGTTTCGCAACTCGTCGGCTACTGGCGACAGGAATTCATGTTGCCCGAATTCAACCGTATAGTGTGGCCTATACTAGACAATGTGCGAAGTCGGGCTGCAGATAATGTTGATGATGACATCGATGCCCAATCCTGACTAGATACTGAGGAAACGCAACTGTGGTGGTGATGTTCAGGGAAGTATAAACTTAAGTATTCTGATAATAATAAGTACCTACCTAATGTCTTGTGAAGTTTAGCCGCAATATTGTTAGTTTAGCTTGGTGTAAAGTGGCTAAAATTTAAAATAAAATTCTATTTTCGTTATGATGCTAAATGAAACTCAGTCAGTTTCATACCGTCAGCGGAGTTCGCAAGAGATTTAAGACGACTTGTGCAAATACAATGCAAGATAGCAAACATCCTAAGCTACAGCTTGATTTAGCAAAACATCATTATGATTATGCTTGTCGAACACTTATTCATAGACATGAATTTTTCAGCCATTCGCACAACATGCAACAGATAACAGGGACGTCTGAGCCCTTAAACATTGCTGTGGATACCACAAGACCTGTTGTGACCAGCTGCGTGTGGTGAAACAAGTGCGGAGCTCGGGTTCCAATTCAAGAGGCAACACACAAACTGCAACCTACAGCGCTATGAATAAGGAAATTTTGTGGTGTTATACATGCCGCTGCGGTGATCAATCAATTTGATATTTTCTGAAAGCAGCTAGGAGTCTGGACAAGTGCATGGTCAGTGACAAAATTTTGCTTTTGTGCCTGGTGTACTAAGCGCTGCTGCCTGACCTTCCCGTGAGTACAGGCTTAAAGGTATGTGACTTTGATCTGCATTCAACTATCTGTGCATCGGCATACATTTGTGGCAGCCGAAGTATGTATTGGGTTTGGAAGTACCTATCTTATCTTATGGAGGGGCCGAGAAATATCTCGGGGCACTTCGACCCATTGGGATCTATTGTGGTTTGGAAGTACCTAAGTTTTATAACTAATTGCTGTTTTCATTGCAATTTATAACTATTGCATTATTTTATTTCATGGAAATGTGTAAGGTAAGTTACATTAAAAGAGTAGAAAATTCAAACAGCGCCATCTATGTAATGGTATTGATACTGTGTTTCTTTCAATAATCATCGAAATTAGCTTCGGGACCCCATTTTGCCATAATATGCTGCTTGGAGGAACTTATTGAATAGGTGCATGAATTTTTTTATGATCAATTTAAAAACGAACATATTATTTTTACATAAACAGAATGAGAAGTTGGTGCATGTCACGCCATCTATTTAAATCTATGTTGTGTTCGAGCTTTGAAATATTTTGCTACAAGTATTTTAATCGTTATGTTCACCAACAAAACAAACAACGAAACGATTTTCGCAATATTATCTTTATAATGTATCCGGAGCATTGAAACGTGAGTACAAAACGCAAAGAAAACAAATTTCATGTTGCATGATGTTGTATGATGTTAGAACAATATACGGTTTTGTGACCACTAGTGCTGTTACAATCGTACATACCGATTATTAAATAGGTTGTTAGTTTGCTGAAAATCGAGAAGTGAAGATATTAGCAATCCGTTTTTTTTTTACATGTTTGAACACTAGCAATTTCAGCCATGCATTATTTTTTTTATCAATAGGTGTCACTTCAGATTTCCCGTAAATACTACTACCACTGAGTTTGTTGTTGATTTGATCACCAAGGGAATTTGTGAATATGCTTTTCTTTGAAATTACCGTACTTTCTAACTATTCGCGTTGGTATTTTTTAATGCAAGTGTGAATACAGTTACGGAACGCAAAAAGGAAAATCGAAATAATAGTCGATCTTTTAACATCTTTGGCGGATCAGGGTTGTTTTCACAACTAAATTAAAGTATCAGGTATAAGGGAAAGATATTTATTTTGTTTACATTGAATTCACTGAAGTTTGTGTAATACATTAAATTATTCTTAAATAATATTTTGGTTCATATCATAACAGAAAAATCTAATCTCGATTTTCTAGGGTGAAATGTCGATTCGCTGGATCGATTCAGTACTAAATATCGATTGGAAAATTGTTTATATTTTTTTTGTCGTTTAAATCGATTCGTCGATTAATCGATAACAGATCGCCATCCCTTGCCCATCTCTATCAGAGAGTGACATTAACTGTCAACATTGAAAAAAGTTTGTCGAAACAAAACAAATAACTTGTTAGATGATTTTTAACTTATAAGTTACTAGTTATAGACTAGATTATTAATAAATCGATACAAGGTGTGAGTCAATGTGAGGATTAAACTTTTGTTTTGTTCCAAAGACTTGCGATAACATTCAGTTAAGAGTTATATTGTGATCAAGATTATTTTGAAACCGGTGTTTAAGTTTAGTGAAATAGTTTGTTGTTAGACTCGATTTGCAACCTTAAAACCCGAAAATATCACGAGGATTAACGTGACTATAGCCTAGAGAGTTGGCGTTTAGTTTTGTTGCTACCAACGGTTGAATAAAGGTAAAGTTAATGTCTGTAGTTGTTATATACCGCATTGTAGAGAACTAACCAAATAATAACATGTCATTCTAACGATACCTACAAAAAATAATGATTTAAATTGACTACGGCGAATGAAAGTGCAACTAGACATTTAGATGGTGTCTAGCAGACGTATTTAGGTATTATGAGATGCCCGAGGGCCAATAACTGTTGAAGTTGTGGCTGAAGATGAGATAAATGTTCAATTGGCAACATTTTAATTTACATAGAACAGTTTCTTAGTTTCATGGGTCAGAGAGCTGACGGTGTCAAGAGTTGATTCGGCAATTAAGTTGAAAGTGCATTCTGTGTAGTGAGTTAATTCTAAGTTATTGTGGATTGTGGACACTTGGGTTTTATTTTATTTACTTGGTACAGGAGTCATTTTTTGGAGGAAACTTGGAATGGTTTTCTTGTTCTGCGTTGTTCAACGATGCTTGGCCTCTGTAATCCTGAACATTGTTCAAAAGTTTTAATAATTGTAACATCTCTTTAAAATAAAGGTGTGAATTTGTGAATTGTGTGATTGTGTGGTGTCATGTAGGAAGTCTAGTACCTACCTAACTTGAATAATAAATGTGGAATTTAAAGTGTCAGTAATGGTTGTGGTGTTCTAACTTTTTGAATGTTCTGTGCTGGTCATTGTGAACATACCTAACGTAATTTTGTGTTATTTGCTATCTGACCAAGCTGGATAAGATAATGTTAACACAGATGTAAAGTCGGTGACATGCGATGCATGATTTAATTTTCTTTTTATTTTGCAAAATTGGTAATGTTTGATAAAGAAAGAAAAGAAAGAAAAATATTTATTTGTGACCCGCACAGGAGACACGAGATAAGAAAAACACAAACAATAATAAAAAATAAAAATAAATTACCCCGTGCGAGACCAAAAAGGCTCCTAGTTAGTTGGTAGATTATACCTATCGCACTGAGGGTTTGGTATGAAATCATGAACATAAAATGGAGTTCTTGAAAATGCTTTTGGCTGGGTAAGAAATCCTGAATGTGTGGTTGCTGTTGTATTTTGTACTGAGAATAAAGTATGAAATAACAAATTTTGTTATGGTTTAAAGGTGCTGTTTATGGTTATTGGAGTTCTGAATGGTGGCAACTATGTGTTGAATTAAAGGCTTTGTTTGGTTTATGATGAGTTAGAGAAAAGCTGAAAGAAAAAGTACCCATTGGCGTAACTGAATGTACTATGTTGAAGACTGATTCAAATCAATCTGGCAATGGTGAGGTCGGTGTGTACGGTCAAAGGACTGACTGTACGGTGAGGTGTGTACGGTCAAAGGACTGACTGTACGGTGATGAGTAGTCACTGCGGTGACTGCTGTAACCAAGGAGGGTTACGAGGTGTGAGTGGTCAAAGATGACTGCTGTAACCGAGGAGGGTTACGAGGTGAGTGGTCAAAGATGACTGCTGTAACCGAGATGGGTTACGTGGTGAGTGGTCAAAGATGACTGCTGTAACCGAGGTGGGTTACGAGGCCTGGTCAGGATGACTATGGTTGCAGGATGGTCACAGGGTTGACCATCGGGAGCCACAGCGATTGCTGTGGGACCAAGAAACATTGCTGGATATGTGAGGGGGGGAGCCTGGTCCCTCTGGGGCTTCGGTGACCTGTTGTATGTCTGGGGAAGCCTGGTCCCTCTGGGGCTTCGGTGACCTGTTGTTTAGTGTATGTGGTATGGGTATCTGGCAGTCTTGTTGCTTTGAGAGGACCGGTTGTCTGGGGGAGCCTGGTCCCTCTGGGGCTTCGGTGACCTGTTGTCTGGGGGGAGCCTAGTCCCTCTGGGGCTTCGGTGACCTGTTGTGTGTCTGTGGGAGCCTGGTCCCTCTGGGGCCTCGGTGACCTGTTGTTTGGTGTATGTGGCATGGTATGTTGTGTTGGGCGTTTGGGTGGTTTCTGGCACACTTAGTGTTTCGAGACCGAATGGACGTCTGTTGGGAACCTGGTACCTCTGGTGCTTCGGTAACCGTTTAGAATGTGGTAATATGGTTGTCTAAACGGTGAGGTGGCTGTTTCAATAGTACGAAGATGGTTGTGTACGGTATACGGTGTGGAGACCTAGATTTACATGGAGAAAACAAATGAACAGTGTGAAAGCTATGAGAATTCCGTTTTCATGAGTAAAGAAGTACTTGATTTTTGTTATAGGCTGGTAATATAGGGTGTTGATTGAAGGTTTCATGTAGAAGGAAGATGTCACGACCACATTATTTTTTTTATTTGGTCAGGAGCGGCCGAACTTAACCTATTACTTATTTTTTTATTGTTGTTCTGTCTCTCTGTCTGTTTTTTTTTATTAAAATTGAGTAACGATTTCTCTCGTCGCACAAACGTGGGGCCGTTTGTCTGTCAGGATTGGCCGTGTAGGAGGAAGGTATAATTACTAGTAATCTAGAACGGAGAAGTATGACGCATGTGAACTTATTAATTCGGTTTTGTTTAATTGGCAACATTTAGCCTACGATTCAATCTCAGTTCGATTTTATTCGATTGACAACACTTTATTTGGCTTATGTCAAAATACTCGATTTTGATTGGATGTTAAAAGCTGTGAACTTTGCCCGAGGTGTTCTTAAACCAATGAAAGCAGGGGAGCCAAAATGGCGACCTGAGCGAAGTCGCCCGCGATATTTGGTCGAAAAAGGGTTAGAAAAAGGAACGCGCGGGAGCGCGTTTGGCAAACAGTTGAAAAACAGAGTTGTGAGAGAAATAATTGAGAAGTAGCCTAAAGTGTGGCGTTATAAACTTGAAAGTGTGTTTTGTTGAGAGAAAGCGAAACGAATAAAGGTGGCCGAATTCGCTGCTTTGATAAGATTGGAACAAGGACTATCTCCAAATCGGCATAAGTTACCTGCTTTGTAGCATGCATATACCCACGAAAGCCCACAAGATCGAGTGTTTATCCAAGATAGCCCTCCTATTTGCGATATATATATATCTTCCCACGATAACCCCCGACCACATACGGGATTGAACGAGCCCAGGAGTCCCTCGCGGGAATCAATGTGAGTAATAGTTGTAATTTGTGAACCATTGTATTACTTTCCACCTGTTTGACAGGAATCGGTATCTCAAAGAACAAATCCCTAGTTTACCGCTGCTGCGATCGCAGTTTCGCGGGTATAGACATTGGGTTCCAAGAGTCACAGCATTGCTCATGGGCCCCAGTGTTTGCCTCTTGGCTTTGTGATCCGCAGGCCTGTATTCAACATTTGCACAGCAGATGATTGCATTCCTCTGTCTTTCTTATTTAAAGTTTTGCTGTGCCCAACAGGGTATATAGTTATTTCTATTTATTCATACTTGTCACTTGTGTACATACAGACTTGAGATTTGAGTATTCCAAGATTAAAATTGTCCGTAGTGTTTTGTTACATATTTTCTTTGTGCCGTGTCTTATATAGCGCTAAATATCTACGATAAGTTAATGTGCTCAGTATCATTGCATAAACCGTGCAAGACTATGTATATCATTGTGAATTACATCGTAATGCCTTAGCACGGGAAGATAACTTGTGTTTTAAATTGGACAATGTTTATTGCAGTGTTTTGTAACACCTTTTGTATCTCATGGGTATCATAAATGGGGGCTTACAGTAAGAGAAATGTTTTGAAATATTAAATGAGAAGGCTAGCAATGTTACCGCAAATACTGACGAAAATTATATATATGCAGGGCTGATATGATGTCCAGTTTTTTGCAGTTTTTAGTTTTGAGTAAAATAGCTTAAGTAGTATAAAACTGGCCAAGTGCGAGTCGGACTCGCGCACGAAAGGTTTCGGAACCATTATCGCAAAAAACGGCAAAAAAACACGTTTTTTGTATGGAAGTCCAACTTAAGTATTTATTTCATTCTGTTTTTAGTATTTGTTGTATTAGCGGCAGCAGAAATACATCATCTGTGAAAATTTAAACTATCTAGCTATCACGGTTCATGAGATTATTACCTGGTGACAGACGGAAAGACAGACAGAAGGATCGCGGAGTCTTAGTAATAGGGTCCCGTTTTTACCCTTTGGGTACGGAAACCTAAAAAGGAATTTAGAATTGTTAATCTATTGCTAAACATCTCAGAGATCGTTTATAAATAAGGGTAAAAGTGTTCATTGGAGTATATATTTTAGACCTTACTAGATATCGCTCTAGGTCAGTGCTGCCAACTTACCGCTTTCAATGCCCCTTTTTTCGTTCAAAGCGCGTTCTAGCGCCTGTCGCTAAATCTAGCGCTTTTTAAAATCATAATAAGATATGCACATCTACTAATATTTACTCTGTGATGTGCTTAAGAGGAAACGGGAGCAGAGAGCGCCGACTGAATTTCCTTAGTAAAAAGTCATAATTCGAGGTTTGGCTCTCGTCTCTTTCCTCCTCCAATATTGGAGCAATTTGAAAGATATTCCGTAAACTGAAAGTAAAAGATATATACTATGTCCCTATGTTTTTTGTTTTTGATGATACATTATCTTTAGAAGCACTAGAGCCCTCAAAAAATGCTCAAAATTGCGCTGTCAACAGAGGCTTAGTGTACAAATTTGACAAATATAAATGAAAAACGAAAACATAGGGGCATAGTATATATCTTACTTTATCTTACTTTACCAGTTTATAGAGACGAGAGCCAAACCTCGAATTATGACTTTTTACTAAGGAAATTCAGTCGGCGCTCTCTGCCCATATTTCCTCTTAACAAGCAACGAAATACATTTTTTTATAGAACTAGCTACACTTAAATGTTACTATGTTTGTTATGTGGTATATTTTTCTATGAGTTGGGGATTCCTCGAGTTGGCAGCACTGATACCTTCGATGGTTAACTTCGTTTCACATTATTGTTCCACAGTAATTTATAACTTTCTGTCAATTATTCTGATTAAATTTTACGAGTTATGCAGTGAGACGATAGTAAAAATGGATTGGTATTGGTGATAAGAAAAAACCGGCCAAGTGCGAGTCGGACTCGCGCACGAAGGGTTCCGTACTTGGTAAAGTGCGGTTTACGATTTATGACGTATTAAAAAAAACTACTTATTAGGTCTCGTTCAAACCAATTTTTGGTGGAAGTTATGGTGGTCATATATTTTTTTTAGTTTTATCATTCTCTTATTTTAGAAATTACAGGGGTGGACATACATTTTACCACTTTGGAAGTTTCTCTCGCGCAAACTATTCAGTTTAGATAAAAATGATATTAGAAACCTCAATATCATTTTTGAAGAACTATCCATAGATACGTATAGGTTTGATGAAAAAAAAAAATGAGCTTCAGTTCTAAGTATGGGGAACCCCCAAAAATTATTGTTATTTTCTATTTTTGTGTGAAAATCTTAAAGGGGGTTCACAGAATACATCTACTTACCAAGTTTCAACAGCATAGTTCTTATAGTTTCGAAAGTAAGTGGCTGTGACATACGGAAGGACAGACAGACAGTCAGACAGACATGACGAATCCATAATGGTTCCAATAATTACAGCACCTTAATTGGTTGTCAATTCGGTTGACTAATGGCTTGCCTATAAGTACGATTCCATGTCCCGTCAATTAATTTATTCGTTCAATTAATAGCTTGGAGGCTGTAGCGGTATTGGGAACTGATCTTGACATATTATTATTACACTAAGGTCTGTTAGAACTAGCTTTGCCTACAGTTTTACCTGGAAAATCAAGTTTTCGCTGGGTTTTGAGATTTATACAATGAGTCTGGTCCTCTAAGGTTCATAAATATAGCTGTTAAACGTTGTTATAACAGGCAAGGAAGCAAAGTTTGAATTCAAATAATTTCTAATGCCATAGAAGTGCGACTAAATATAAAATCACTTTTGCGCAGCCCCTTTTTTTTAAAAAAAAGAAGAATATTAATCTGTATGTCAACAATGTAAACATTTTTATATACACTCACAACATCACACATCACATCATCAGCCTATTAATGTTCCCACTGCTAGGACACAGGCCTCCTCTCAGTGCGGGTTGGCGGATATCACCTGTCTTCGAATTTTTGGTTCTAGGACATGCCGGTTTCCTCACGATGTTTTCCTTCACCGTTTTGAGAGCAGTGGTGATGAAATAATGTACACAAAGTAAAGCGCCTGCCTGGGTTTGAACCCACGACCTACAACTTGTAAGTCGCGGCCGATACCACTGGGCCACCACTGCTCTTCAATATAATTATATATACTCGTAAACAATATATTATCTCTTACTTAACAATATATTATCTCTTATATCAAGGTACATTTATTCGAAATATAATTAATATTGGTGAGATAGTTTCAACTTTCGAATTTTGAAGTATTATAATATTTGAGTTTTTTTGTAGTTCACGCTTGTCTAGCCCAGCACAAAATATATCACACAAAATAATGTTTATGTCGCACATATTCTTCTACAATTGTTGTGTTTATCAATTTTACATGTTTATTCTAGAGAACTGCAAGATAGATCTATGTTTTATAAATTGAGTCGAAAGTGTTCATTAAATGAGCGGTATTATGCCAATCGTAGTTATCTAATTCAAATTTGCTTCATAATGAGAAAAAAACCCGCCCATTCACAACACAAACAGTGGATTTTGACATATCGGTGGCCTTACGCTACTCTAGCGCCTCTAGCGGCGATTTCATTCACGGTAGCCTGCAATCAAATATGTTTGTGCTTCATAACTATTGAATAGTTGCAGCGATTTAGTAGACGTACATGCGGACTCACTTATCAAGTTCCGAAAATTGACACACGATGTTATGTAGTCTAATGGTTATAAATTTTAATTGTATAGTGTAGGATGTTTTAGATATCATTTTGAACCATTTTTTTATTCTATTAGGTTATTAAGTTGTTTCTGAATGTTTGTTCAATACTTTAGCTTATGTTGTGCTTACCTGTAAAAAATTGTGACACTTAACTATAGTTTTAAGTGAATAATTACTGTAATATTCTTAGTGTTAACAATTGTTGGTGAGCCTTATAAATAAATAAATAAATAACAAATGGTCTGCTAAGTCTTTAGAAAAAGTGACATTTTATCAGCGGTGACGACTATCGAAAGGCAAAATGTAATGAGGGCTTCCGTTTTTGTGCTCACCAGTTGGCGCCACTAGCGAGTAAGGTCCTTAAGTATAGCTGTTAAACGTTGTTATTAAGCGCACGGAAGCAAAGTTTGAATTAAAATCATTTCTTATGCCGTACAACTGTAATTAAATAAAAAATCATGTACCTACGCCGCAGTTTTGCGCATTTCCTAAATTTTCAAAAAAAAAGCCGGATGTAACTTTCCGAAACATAAAAGTCTATTAAATTAATGGTTAGTAAAGTGTACCGTACTTACCTATCTTAAGCTGTCATATTTGGAAAATATTCACAACAGTAAAAAAGACGTAAATGTGAAAAAAAAAACTGTGAAATGCCAAATACCAGCTTGATGCACTAGAGTCGATCGGAAAGCGGGCCAAGAAGCTCATCGGCGATAAGGCACTGGTTAAGTCAAAGCTCCAGAGCCTTGAAAACCGCCGCCGAGTGGCCAGCTTGTCGGTTTTTAACGGTTACATTCGGGGAGTGTGCGATGGAATTGCATGATCTAATTCCGCCCAGCCCGTTTCATCATCGGACTACCAGACGTACGGCGATGAGCCATCGGTACATGGTGGACATTTCACCCATACGTACTAAACGTTTTGAGAATACTTTTATTATGCGTACAGCTAAGGAGTGGAATTCCCTGCTGGAGTCTGTGTTTATATAACTACAATCTAGGAGTCTTTAAGTCAAGAGTGAATAGGTTACTTCTAGGCAAGCGTGCATCACCGTCGACCACATCATCGCTTACCATCAGGTGAGACAGTGGTCAAGCGCGAGCCTATATTAAATTTTAAAAAATGACATTTTGAACACCTCACTCTACACCAGCGCCCCTAGTGGCAAATTTAAACGCGGTAGCCCTCATTGAAATGACCCACGTGACAGTTCGATAGCACATGTCAATCCTCCAAATCCATTTGTGACAGTTGTGACAGTTGTAACCGCTGATACTCGTTTAATGTCACCTTAAGCTCTAGACAAGTGACATTCTAACAACGAAAGAATCTCGATTGAGAAAAAGTCAAATATGAGAATTCCAAAAGCTATAGCGCTACGCTGTGAGTGAATTAGAGCATGGTTGATAAATTTTGAAATGAAAAAGTTAAATGGCAAAGTTGTAGGTATTAAAAAGATTTAAAACTTTTGTAATTACACTTTTTCACATAACCTCAAAATGTATGTTAAAAATTCAAATAACCAAGTTTTTGTTTTTTTATTTTTATCTTTTTCAAATTTCTTTTCATATCCCAAACACAATGAAATTTATTTTGATTTAAAATATCTATTTTTTCACCTTATTTTGACTTAATATCGAAAAAACTACCCTAATTTTCAATCTAAAATTCTCCCGTCAAAATATCTTAAAATCATCATCTGCCTAGCCCTTTTCCCAACTGTATTGGGGTCGGCTTCCAGTCTTACCGGATTCAGCTAAGTACCAGTATTTTACATGGAGCGACTGCCTATCTGACCTCCACAACCCAGTACCTGGGTAACACGGTGCCCCTTGGCAAGACTGGTGTCAGATTTTCAAGCTTCTGACTACCCGTAACGACTGTCAAAGATCTTCAAATGACAGCCGGGACCAACGGCTTAACGTGCTTGCCGAGGCACGGAGCAAACTCGGTATGTTGAAATGGTCACCCATCCACGGACCGACCTCGTCAAGCGTTGCTTAACCTTGATGATCGACCCGTGCGGCTGTTCTTATTTAGCCACGAGCTCCTCAAAATATCTTAAAATATCTTTTTTTTAAAGTCAGGGGAACTTATGTTCGTTGAAATCTCTACTTTCTGATGTAAAAAAAATATACATTACTTTCACTTCCCGACCTCAGGTCGCCCGTAAATAATTTTTCCTTTATTTTTTGTTATATTCTCTTCCTTTTCCAATGGGTTTCATCCTACTAGTATTTTATTTACTTTTTACAATTTTCAAAGGCTTCAAGCCCTGGTCTAAATGTCATTGTAATTCTGTTGAGAAATAAAGATTCTTCTTTTAACCGTAAACGTCACGTGATCAATCCCATACATTTTGGCATTGTGACCATTGCCATTGAATGACAGATTGATGATGATGCTTCTACTTATAACAATATGATATCCAGGGGGTAACCATGGGCGAGAATGAGCGTAAGGGACAGATACGTGACTTGTATACATCTGTCCCTTTTTCCACCATAATAGTTTAGACACATCATGATACGGGGACAGAGCAATACAAAAAAACACTAGATTATGATAAGGATGACTGATAATAAAGATCTTATGAATATCCGCGATGACAACCTCTCAAAAACACTCAAATACAAATATACAAACGTAAAGGCGACAAAGTAAAACACTTTGCCTCAAAACTCGATAACCAGCTCTCCGCGAAGACCATCAGCTCGAAACGAAACACTCCCGCTACCACAACTTCAATTTTGTAACCTCACAACTAAGGGTCAATTTGCTTTGTCGCAATCGTGCCCTACAATACGGAATGAGAATTGAAGTGGCCAAAGTTTCGGAATTGGGTCGCGAGGGTGGTTTAAAAATCGGCACAAGAGAATTCAAGTGAATTTTGGATAACTCTATGTATATAAATCGGATTTCTTCAGGTCTTATACTTGGACTGACGGTTTATTTTTTATGCCAAAGGCCAAAGTTTCGGATAAATCGACACGAGTCGGAAATCATCTTACGCACGTGTATCATACAACATTTTACTATGCATTGTGCGAGGAAATAAAAAAATATATCTTAACCAAGCAAGAAATTAATAAAATGGCGCTTATTCAAGGGCGCTCAGCATAACCACAGATTAACTAATAGTTCATAGTTCTACTGCGCATGTGCAATAGCTGTCACGTCATAACGCAAAAAGGCACGAGCAAAATATTATGTATTAGTGCGATGGAATTGCATGATCTAATTCCGCCCAGCCCGTTTCATCATCGGACTACCAGACGTACGGCGATGAGCCATCGGTACATGGTGGACATTTCACCCATACGTACTAAACGTTTTGAGAATACTTTTATTATGCGTACAGCTAAGGAGTGGAATTCCCTGCTGGAGTCTGTGTTTATATAACTACAATCTAGGAGTCTTTAAGTCAAGAGTGAATAGGTTACTTCTAGGCAAGCGTGCATCACCGTCGACCACATCATCGCTTACCATCAGGTGAGACAGTGGTCAAGCGCGAGCCTATATTAAATTTTAAAAAATGACATTTTGAACACCTCACTCTACACCAGCGCCCCTAGTGGCAAATTTAAACGCGGTAGCCCTCATTGAAATGACCCACGTGACAGTTCGATAGCACATGTCAATCCTCCAAATCCATTTGTGACAGTTGTGACAGTTGTAACCGCTGATACTCGTTTAATGTCACCTTAAGCTCTAGACAAGTGACATTCTAACAACGAAAGAATCTCGATTGAGAAAAAGTCAAATATGAGAATTCCAAAAGCTATAGCGCTACGCTGTGAGTGAATTAGAGCATGGTTGATAAATTTTGAAATGAAAAAGTTAAATGGCAAAGTTGTAGGTATTAAAAAGATTTAAAACTTTTGTAATTACACTTTTTCACATAACCTCAAAATGTATGTTAAAAATTCAAATAACCAAGTTTTTGTTTTTTTATTTTTATCTTTTTCAAATTTCTTTTCATATCCCAAACACAATGAAATTTATTTTGATTTAAAATATCTATTTTTTCACCTTATTTTGACTTAATATCGAAAAAACTACCCTAATTTTCAATCTAAAATTCTCCCGTCAAAATATCTTAAAATCATCATCTGCCTAGCCCTTTTCCCAACTGTATTGGGGTCGGCTTCCAGTCTTACCGGATTCAGCTAAGTACCAGTATTTTACATGGAGCGACTGCCTATCTGACCTCCACAACCCAGTACCTGGGTAACACGGTGCCCCTTGGCAAGACTGGTGTCAGATTTTCAAGCTTCTGACTACCCGTAACGACTGTCAAAGATCTTCAAATGACAGCCGGGACCAACGGCTTAACGTGCTTGCCGAGGCACGGAGCAAACTCGGTATGTTGAAATGGTCACCCATCCACGGACCGACCTCGTCAAGCGTTGCTTAACCTTGATGATCGACCCGTGCGGCTGTTCTTATTTAGCCACGAGCTCCTCAAAATATCTTAAAATATCTTTTTTTTAAAGTCAGGGGAACTTATGTTCGTTGAAATCTCTACTTTCTGATGTAAAAAAAATATACATTACTTTCACTTCCCGACCTCAGGTCGCCCGTAAATAATTTTTCCTTTATTTTTTGTTATATTCTCTTCCTTTTCCAATGGGTTTCATCCTACTAGTATTTTATTTACTTTTTACAATTTTCAAAGGCTTCAAGCCCTGGTCTAAATGTCATTGTAATTCTGTTGAGAAATAAAGATTCTTCTTTTAACCGTAAACGTCACGTGATCAATCCCATACATTTTGGCATTGTGACCATTGCCATTGAATGACAGATTGATGATGATGCTTCTACTTATAACAATATGATATCCAGGGGGTAACCATGGGCGAGAATGAGCGTAAGGGACAGATACGTGACTTGTATACATCTGTCCCTTTTTCCACCATAATAGTTTAGACACATCATGATACGGGGACAGAGCAATACAAAAAAACACTAGATTATGATAAGGATGACTGATAATAAAGATCTTATGAATATCCGCGATGACAACCTCTCAAAAACACTCAAATACAAATATACAAACGTAAAGGCGACAAAGTAAAACACTTTGCCTCAAAACTCGATAACCAGCTCTCCGCGAAGACCATCAGCTCGAAACGAAACACTCCCGCTACCACAACTTCAATTTTGTAACCTCACAACTAAGGGTCAATTTGCTTTGTCGCAATCGTGCCCTACAATACGGAATGAGAATTGAAGTGGCCAAAGTTTCGGAATTGGGTCGCGAGGGTGGTTTAAAAATCGGCACAAGAGAATTCAAGTGAATTTTGGATAACTCTATGTATATAAATCGGATTTCTTCAGGTCTTATACTTGGACTGACGGTTTATTTTTTATAGTTTTGTACCTTTTTTGTTAGGTACTTCTGGGATTTCTCTGGTGGCGAAGATTTTGAATAATTTCAAGATTGGATGCGTAGGTTCTACTGCAAGTATCAATTTCCAAGTGATTTTTACACAACTGTAACATAACTTTCCCGTCGCAGGTCTGCTGGAAAAAATTTCTAATGAAATAAACAGTACCTTTGTGCTCTTCAATCTCTATTATTTCTTTTGTCTGTAAAGTGAATTTGTGTGTACATAATAATACCTTATTTACGTTGCCAATAAGTCTGCCTAGCATTTTCACAACTACGAGTATGTTAGGGTCGATTTCCAGTGCTAATGTCTCCCGTGCTAAACAGAAATAGTAATTTTGTTAACTATTTGGAACGTGGTGAAACGATCAATTTTTTAAATGTTCAATTTACATAGGTCTCATACAACCTTAGTTCACATGGAACTTATCACTAGACCACAGATAGTATAATACTGTATACAAATGCCTCATC
This sequence comes from Orthosia incerta, assembly GCA_948252205.1. Classification (NCBI taxonomy): domain Eukaryota; kingdom Metazoa; phylum Arthropoda; class Insecta; order Lepidoptera; family Noctuidae; genus Orthosia; species Orthosia incerta. The sequence goes on along the minus strand of OX411745.1, from coordinate 5,271,068 downwards.
CCATACAAAGAAACCGTGCCGACGTAACTAGCGTTTTTCATCTGTTTAATCTTATTATTTTTGTTAGTTTATCGTGTTCGATCCTGTTTCACGGCAATAGATGGTGTTAGCAGCAATTTGCAAGTAAAAGGGTTTACTAGGTTCGTGAATATTTTTTTCTTTGAATACAGTGAAGGTTCGTTTTATAGTATTTTTTTGCACGTTTTTACAGTTTTCTTTGCACCAAAATGTGTTACCATGCAAATTTTAACAATCGAGTGGAATGTCTCAGAAATTAAAAAATGCGCCATCTATTGGCATCAATTTTAAATGATCCGTTCAAATAATCTTTGAAATGTGAATTAAGAGCCCAATATTCCATAATTTTGTACTTAGGAGAGTTCATATATTAAACAAGAACATACAATTTTTTATGTTCAATTCCAGTAATGCTAATTTTACATACAATTCTCTTGAATTGTAAACACAAGGCTTTACTTACAAATTAAATAAATCAAGATGCATCATCGTTAATCCACTCTACTGCTCAAACCAAGCTGGTCCTTCCACTTATCATGACGCTCCCTTATCCGCCGTCAGTTTGGTATCGAGCCCCGACTGTAAGCCTCTGACAGATCAGTGAAGAGTACCTCAGGGACTTCACTCGCGAGGCTTGGAATCAAAAGGAAAAAGGAAATGTTGCGTAAGATTTCAGGAAGATGTATTTTGAAACGCTTGAATTAATACATCGAACATTGTTGACAAAAGATGTTGAAGGGATTTGGTCAAGACAATGGCCATTGGACGGAGACGTCGCTTTTTACCCGACTGCGCGACGCAAAGATGGATAATGTGGATATCAGTTTACGTATGTACGTTTGTTCGTATGTGGCGTTCTAGAGACCAAATGCGTAGACCGATGTTGATGATTCTTACGTCTATCGATTTATCTTGCGAGTGCCACTGGTTATACAAATGTTGAAAATAAAAAATGGCGGATTTTGGGCGCCCAATTTTCTTTTCTTCCAAACCTTTGGGTTTTAAGAGTTGATTACAAAAACATATACCAATTACAAGTTTAAAATAATCAATACATATAATAAATCTGTAGAAAAACATTTTTTGTACATCGAAAAAAATTCCAAAAAAAATAGCCAGGGTGTTAAAGGATAACCAACAGAACCCATTTCTAGCATTTTTGTCTGTTTGTCTGTTTATTTGTGCACGCATCACGTGAAATGTACGAAACCAATGTAGATAACTTTTATACATAAAAATTGTGCGTATCTTTAAGAATTACTTAGTTTTTGTTTCATCGCAATCGGTTCACTCTATCAAAAGTTAGATGAATTTAAAGTGTTCAAGAAGTAAAATTATCACAGCTCACGCAATTCAGTTACTCGGACGGTTGAACTCGCTATTCGATAGATGGCGTTGTGCATTTAAAGTCATTTTCTGAATCGCGGTGTTAAGATTTTACGCGAAAGAATGAGGCTAGAAATAAAAATTGGTATGTAATATGTATATTTTTTAAACGACTTCCCAAAAAGGAGGAGGTTCTATGTTCGACATTATGTATGTTTTTTTTTTTTTGTATCTCCGTCAATTGTGGACCGATTTCAAAAAATCTTTTTTTGTTTGTAAGAGTATGTTCCGAAATTGGTCCCATTTTAATTTGGTGTAGGACTGACGAAGCAATTCGAAGATATACAACAGAACTCTTCAATAAATAACGGCAAATCTCTCGGGATTGCTGCAATCGCATGTCTGTTTGTTGTTTATACCATTTCATAACATAACATCACGCCAGTACGCTCTTAAGGGGTACGCAGATCTCTCATTTCACCGGTTATGTTCAAGTTTCATGATATTTGGGTAATATATTCTGGCGTTATACGAGTAGGTAACTTACTAAACAACTTGCCTATTAGGTAGGTACAACTAAAAAGTGAAAATAAAAAACTTTTTACAAAAAAATACTACCGACTTCCAAATAAAACTACAAAGTTAAAAATAACTTTATTTTTGGAAGTCGGTGTCCATAACGCAATAAATTGGTACCTACGAAAGACACCGACTTCCAAAAATAGAGTTATTTTTCACTTTGTAGTTTTATTTGGAAGTCGGTAGTATTTTTTTTGAGTATGTGGAGTAGGCAGGCAGGCTGGTAAGTATGGTAGGGTTGGCAGGCAGATGACGGGAGCGAAGCCGCGGGCACAGCTAGTTCGAAAATAAAATGGTAATTAAAAAGTTATGAATAAAAAAAGTTAATGTAAAAAATAAAATAAAACACGACTGCTTAACAAGCGACCTAAAAAGACGTAAACAAGATGAATCCTCCGACTGCACAGCATGATTTTCTTCATGTTTACGTCTTTTTAGTTCCCTTTTTAAGCAGTCGGGTTTTTTTATATTTTTAATAAACTGTTTTTTATTTACAACTTTTTAGTTATTTTTTTTTAATTATGTACATTTAAACATATAAGTGTTACATATTTTTGAAATCACCCCTTAAAACCCTTTATTTTGATACCCCACACGATGGGTAAGGAAGAAAATCTCTGCAGTCGCAGTATACGTATACAGCGACTGGAGTAAACGTATACTGGAGATTTCTTTCTGTTTTTAAAACAGCCGTCGACTAGTGTGTGGTATCCCCATGGTGTGGGGTATCATTGGAAAGGTCATTCAAAAATATTACGGGTAAGTAAAAACCATTTATCGATTCAGGGATCTGTTTGCGTAAAATTAAGCTTTCAATACCAAATGTTTGTTAGAGTCAAGTGCCCTGCCAGCTAAATGGTTGCTTTTAATATGTGAAACAATTCACAGCAGTAGTATATTTAACGAAATTAAAAGTAAAACTATCACAGCTTAGTAGGCTTTACAAGTTTACAAGTAATATTCGACCAACTTATAAAATGAACTTGGAAAAGTAACTTGCTAAAGTAACTTTTGCATATTGATGTATAGGGACAACAGTTTTCGAACGGCAAATTTAATTTTGTCCCTTCGTTGGAGCAATGTTCAGTGTTTTTATCCGACTTCAAAAAAAGGCGAAGGTTCTCAATTCGTCGGAATCTTATTTATGTATGATTTACCCGATTACTCAAAGACGCCTGCGATTTAGAAAATTCTTCTTTTGTTAGAAAGGGTATATTTCCTAGTTGGTCCTATAGTCATCAGGTCAGGATCTGATGATGGGATCTTGAAGAAATCGAGGGAACTCCTCAAATATTATAGGCATACATACATCTGAAACATTTTAACATTTTAATTTAAATAGCCTCCTTCATAATGAACAATATGGCTTTACAAAAGGTCGTTCGACTACAGATGCGGGTGTTGCTCTGCTGAAACACATATTTAACGCATGGGAGAACTCGCAAAATGCTATTGGGGTTTTCTGTGATCTCTCCAAAGCTTTTGACTGCGTGCACCATGACACGCTATTGCGTAATCTGCGTCATTACGGTGTGCAAAACGAAGCTCTCGATGTTATAAATTCTTACTTACATAATAGGTCCCAATGTGTAGATGTTAATGGTGAGAAATCTTCCGGGTTACCAGTTCAGTTAGGTGTGCCTCAAGGCTCAATACTGGGTCCATTCTTGTTCTTAGTGTATATCAATGACTTACCGTTCTTTTTAAAGGGTATCTGTGAAGTTGTACTATTTGCAGATGATACCTCTCTTATTTTTAAAGTTGACAGGAATAGACATGATTTTGACGATGTAAACAGTGCACTCACAATGGTTACGGATTGGTTTACAACAAATAATTTAGTTCTAATTCCAAGAAAACGAAATGTATAAAATTCGCTTTACCGAATGTTAGAAATTTAGGACCTAACATCGTGTTAGATAAAGAGGTGCTTGAAACTGTGGGCTCGGCAGTTTTTCTGGGTATAACAGTAGATGCCAAACTTCAGTGGGGCCCACATATTTCAAGTCTAGCGGGAAGGCTTAGCTCGGCCGCCTACGCTGTCAGGAAGTAAGACAATACACGGACGTTGATACTGCTCGATTAGTCTATTTTAGTTATTTCCATAGCGTTATGTCCTATGGCATTCTGCTGTGGGGCAAAGCCGCTGACATTCAGAATATATTTGTTCTTCAAAAACGAGCAGTTCGAGCAATTTACCAGCTAGGTGCCAGAGTTTCTCTTAGAGATATTTTTAAAGATATTGGTATTCTCACAGTGGCATCACAATTCATCTTCGCCAATATCTTATATATTAGGCAAAATATACACTTTTACACTAAAAACAGTGATATTCACAATATTAACACCAGAAATAAGGACAAATTACGAGCTCCTTTTCACCGGCTTCATAAGGTTCATAACTCATTTGTTGGGCTTGGTATAACCTTTTATAACAAGCTACCCTCTGCTCTTCTAGATTTGCCTTTTAATGCGTTTAAAGTTAAAGTAAAATCAAACCTTTGTTCAAAGGCATACTATTCTAGTAACGACTACTTAAACGATAAAAATAGTTGGTCGCTGTGATTAACTCAAGACAATGTTTGTGTTCTTTCTCCAGAATTAGCTTACCTACTGACAGGTTATATGAGTTATATAACTGTTTTTTTTAATTTTATTTTGACAGTATAAGTCAATTTATTTTAATTTAATTGTCATATTATTGACATAATCGACTCACTACAATGTTTTTTATTTTTTAATGAGTTGTATTGCAATATGTGGTTAGCTAGCGACCTCGACAGTGGATCATAATATATTATTCTTGCCTAACTGTTGATTTATTTTTTACTTCGATGGTACTAGTTTATCATAATTATGTGACTTCGAGTTACAGCTGTATTAGCTATATGTAGGCGGGCACGCCCTTTATGCCTGGAGGCTTTATAATTCGGGTACTAAGTTCCGTTTACGTTTTTATTATTAGTTTTTATTTTCGCTTGAGTTTAGATTTCGATGTTTTTGTTGGTTTATTGGCGTGTGCTAGCTGTCATTATGGCAAATATATTTTCTTTAAATTTTTTGTTTTGAGTAATGTAAATTATTTGCATACTATTGTATAGAATCAAGTTTTTATTTTTTTCTAACTGAACAGACAGCTGTGCTGCTGGGGAGTTTGTTGCGCCACTTCTTCTTCCCAGCAAAAGCACTAGGAAGTGGTGAAGGGCGGGCGTTTTTGGGGGACTGTCTTATGTAATTTTGACGTTCGGAAAGTGCTGATTCTCAGCCTAGTTTGAATAAATGACTTTTGAATTTTGAAAAAAACATACAACGATTTCGGTATTTTCATCAACAATGCAATCATTTGCAATCAGAAAGTATCATTTGGTGAAGAAGAACTAGTGAAGAAGACCACAGATGGCCAATGGAACTCCTTAATGTTAAGTATGTCACGGGTATTACATATCTCTAATGATGAAGCAAATACTTATAAATAAATAGTACTGATGAAAATGGTACCATCGAACTGATCTGATGATGAAGCAGGCAGGTAGGCACGGGCACTCCGTAATAAAACAATGTATCCTAGTCGTGTATTTGGGCTTATTGGAATCGTCATGAGATGTACTTTGGCTATATATGATTTTATGGCAATTGGAGGTACGGATGGCCGTTGGGGCCGAAAAGTTCTGGAATGGCGACCGCGAACCGGAAGACGATACGTTGGAAGGCCTCCCACTAGGTGGACCGATGACCTGGTTAAGGTTGCGGGAAGGCGCTGGATGCGAGACGCACGGGATCGGTCAATGTGGCGACGCCTGGGGGAGGCCTATGTCCAGCAGTGGACGTCTTTCGGCTGAAATGATGATGATGATGATGGAGGTACCTATCAAAACTAAAAAGAGATAAATAAAAACTTTTTAACAAAAAAAACAAACCGACTTCCAAAAAAAACACTGCAAAGTGAAAAATTGCTTTCTTTTCCGAAGTCGGTGTCGAAACACGTAAAACAATAGGTATCAAAGACACCGACTTCGGAAACAAAGTTATTTTTCACTTTGCAGTGTTTGTTTTTTTCATTGTTTATGAACGTTATTAATGTTACCTATTTATTTTGGTGAATGTAGCTACTATTATAAAAACTACTATTATAAACGAGAAAGTTTTTGAGGATGGATGGATGGATGTTATTCCTTTACGCAAAAAATAAGGAACGGATTTTGATAAAAACTATACAGAAATATAGCTTATACATCAGAATAACACACAGGCTATAATTTATAAAGACATTGGTAGAAGGACTAATACCACGCGGGTGGAGCCGCGGGCAAGTTATGAATAAAGCTACACTATACCTGAATGTCAAGTCTACTTTTATCCTGGAAAAATGCACGATTGTATAACCACAAGAGCAAAGCCGGGGGAAAAAGTAGTACATTTAATTAGTTAGTTTGTTGCATAACATCTACTAAACCTACTTTATTTCTCAACATCTACAAAAACTAGTCAAGTTCAAACCCAAACCACAGTAAAAATATACAAACAGTATGGAAACTACCTACAGACGCTCGAAACGGCACACTCACATAAATATACGCACCGACGAGACCATTAAGGGTACACTAGTCGACGGCACGAACTATTTTGTGCGCGGGGTTATAATGCATTTTATATCAACCGACAACACGTGCGGAAGAGATAGATGCTGTGATGAGCAGTAGGAAGCTAGTTCGCGTACGAATACACACTTTTGCAAATTTGTAGCGAAATGGATAATGATTTAGGACGAAACCGAGCGCGCGTAATTTTATAAACAGACCTTTGGCAGTCTAGATATCATGAAAAAACGACTAAATCAAACTGTTCAAAATAAAATTATATGCATTTTGAACTACTAATCTATCCCTGTATGGAGGCCGTTTTGCAATTTTCCGTCTTCTTATGGTATTTATTTGCGCCCAAAACTGCGTTAAAATTATTGTCGAAATGTGGAACTTTCACGCTCATAACTTTCAAATATTTTCTTTTTTTACTTTTTCGCTTCCATACAGGGCTAGATAATGATGAGACAAATTGATATCACTTTTTATTTTGAACGTACATCATCAAACAGTGGAATAATCCCTAGACTACGTTTGTATGGAAAAAAAATCGACTAGTGTAACCTTAAGGCACTTCTGCAATGCTGTCAGTAGTGCGAGCCGCTTAGGGGTCTCGTCGATTCGCATGTTTGTGTAAGTGTGCCGTTTCGAGCGTTTGTGTAGTTTCCATGTTGTTTGTATATTATTCTGTGCCCAACCTAAGCTTATCACAAAAGGTTTGTCTCTCTAAAAACATACCTAGACCTTCCACATCCCTATTTCCTATACAATCTAGAACAAAGACAACAAAATTAACAAGCTATTTCGCATTAATTATCCAATTAGTTAGTGGAAAAGAGGACGTTTCATCAGCCACAAGTGGTGGATACATTAAAATTATAGCGGGTTTGTCATACCCGGTCCGAACGGCCGAAGATAAGCTCGTTATGTGCCACCCAGTAACTGATGTGGCCGGTTTTAGGCGCAATACAGTAACGAGGTGTCAAGTGCTCTAATTAAAAAATATGTCCTTTTTGTTTATTGTGTACGGTATTAGGGTCGTACGTATATTAAATCGCGACGGCTTTATTGCGGAAAAGTGAGAGATTTATTTGACGTATTTGCGAGACGTTATATCGCATCCTATGTGGCATTTATATTAATAACTAGCTGTGCCCGCGGCTTCGCGCCCGCTATCTGTCTGCCAACCCTACACTACTTACTTTCCTGCCCACCCTATTTACCCACCTACCAAGTTTTTTTCTAAAGTCATCATTCTTTCGCGGAGAATCTTAACACTGCCATTCAGAAAATGACTTCAAATGCACAACGCCATCTACCGAATATCGAGTTCAACTTTCCGAGTATCTGAATTGCGTGTGTTGTTATAATTTTACTTCTTTAACACTTTAAATTCATCTAACTTTTGATAGAGTGAACCGATTGCGATAAAACAAAAACTAAGTAATTCTTCAAGTTACGCACAATTTTTATGTATACAAGTTATCTACATTGGGTTCGTACATTTCACGTGATGCGTGCACAAATAAACAGACAAACAGATAAACAGAGAAAAATTCCAAAAATGCTGGAAATAGGTTTTGGTGGTTATCCTTCAACACCCTGGCTATTTTTTGGAAATATTTTCGATGTACAAAATTTACGTATATATATATTGAATAAATATTGATGATAAGTAAATGATACCTTAAAAGTACATACTTGTAATAAGTTATGCCAAAACACTAATTGGGATAGGACAGATGGACCCCTCTGCCGCATTCGACTCCCATTTGGTGCGTTTTGCGTGCAGGGCCTCTGTGAGAGGGAATGGGCCGTAATCGCGCGGTTTGGTGGATGTCACATGTCTTTGAATATTTTGTTCTAAGACATGCTGGTTTCCTCACCGTTTTAAGAGTTTTGAGTAATAATTTACCCAAAAGAGAATCGCCTGCCTGGGTTCGAACCCACGATCTACAACTTGTAAGTCGCAGCGTTTACCACTTGGCCACCACTGTCAAAACAATCATTTGTTGGTGTCGTTCTTCAGAAAGTTCTAGTGTGTAGTACTCACAACCTGCGGCGTGTGTATTACGGTGGGCTTAGTGTGAGTTTTACTCATGCTCGATCGTGTTACGTTAATTTGTATTGAAACTGGATAAGCGCCGTCTGGTGACAATAAGTGGAAACCAGCTTGTTTGCATTCCAATTGACATAAGAGCAGTTTACGTTAACGCGAACCCGGAATACTCGGACCAGTCGTTTTGTACTGTCTGCCTACTAGAGAATTTTTAAACAAGCTTTTTTCGTATTCTTCTCCGCAAACCATTTAATCACGGCAGTGCACAAAAAAAATAACTAGTCTGCCATCTTGGGCCGTCCGCCATATTGGATTTAGAATGACGTCACTTAGTTAACCATGCATTGTCATCCAAACTAAACGTGTATGCAAAATTTCATCTTAATCGGTGGAGGATAACTGCTTTAAAATTCAGTTGCAATATTTGACCCGAACACACTTACATACATACACTGCAAGTTAAATAAAAGCTTGTAAAAAAGGGGTGGGTTTGAACATATATTATGTGTGTAAATATACAAATGATGTTTTGATTTAAATTAAGATTAAACCGGTTTAATTCTTCTACATTCACCGACGTAATAAAACCTAAATACAACCGACGACAAACCACACAAACAGATTACTACTCAAGGCACATGAGACATAGCTTTAGGGTACACTAGTCGACGGCACGAACTATTTTGTGCGCGGGGTTAAAATTGCATTTTATATCAACCGACAACACGTGCAGAAGAGATAGATGCTGTAATGAGCAGTAGGAAGCTAGTTCGCGTACCAATACACGCTTTTGCAAATTTGTAGCGAAATGGATAATGATTTAGGACGAAACCGAGCGTGCGAAATTTTATAAACAGACCTTTGGCAGTCTACATATCATGAAAAACGACTAAATCTATTTGTTCAAAATAAAATTATTTGCATTGTTGAACTACTAATCTATCCCTGTATGGAGGCCGTTTTGCAATTTTCCGTCGTCTTATGGTATTTATTTGCGCCCAAAAATGCGTTAAGATTAGTGTCGAAATGTGGAACTTTCGACGCTCATAACTTTCAAACATTTTCTATTTTTACTTTTTTGCTTCCATACAGGGCTAGATAATGATGAGACAAATTGATAAAACTTTTTATTTTGAACGTACATCGTCAAACAGTGGAATAATCCCTAGACTACGTTTGTATGGAAGAATTTTCGACTAGTGTAACCTTAAGAGGCTACTATAAAATACCTAGCTCGATTTGAGTCGGTTTTCCCCCCGACTACAGTTACCTCATGAATCTCGAGGGATGCCGAAGTTATACCAGTCTTCGCATTCACATCTATTATATGAATAGTGGTACTTAATGACTTTGTAGTTGTGATAAACAGTTTTGGAATAGTAAAAACGTATTGTCTGTTACCATTTTGAAGTTGTGTAATTTTTTCGTCTGTGAAGTTTTTGTTATTTTTGTCATATGTTTTTTGTCTGATTTTAAGGCTACTCACACACCTGCCACTCACACACAGGAGCAATCTAGGATGTATAAGTGGGGATTACCCTTGATTGCCACCTTAATTGTGATTGTCTAGGCCAGAGACATTGTAATACCTAGACGGACGACGTATTTAACCTAGACGTATTTAAGACGCAATTTCAATATCGGTATTCACTTTCGTACTAACAGATAACGTCATAAGCAAAAAGAGATAGATATACTTTTGTCTATACCATCTTTTGTGTCAGTGTGACCGAGGATGCTATAGATACTTATCTATAGACATATATCAGTACTAGATCTGCGCCACTGTCATATCGATATTATCGAGTTTAGTTTTGGAACGATCTACAAATTTGGTCAAATAATGTCTATATGAATCGTCCCTGACTCTCTCTGCCTGGCCCTTTCCCATTTTACATGGGGTCGGCCCTCCGTATCATGCGTCTCCAGGTAGCTCGGTCCTGGGTCGCCTCTTTGCTTATTTGGGCTTCTATAAGGTTCTTATTTACTACGGACATCCATGTGATTCGGGGTCTTCCTCGTCCTCGGGGTTTAGTTTGGGGGATATCTAGCACTCTTCTGGTCATATGGTCGGATGGTCGCCTCATACCGTGTCCGTACCACCGCAGGCGGTTCTCCTGAAGTTTATCTGGGATAGGTCTCACTTTAAAGGTGCCTCTTATGTGTGTGTTTCTGACATGATCCAGTCTAGTTACACCACCTGCCCACCTGAGCATCTTCATCTCTGCGCAGTGTAACTGATTTTCGTGCTGCTTTTTTAGTGGCCAGCATTCAGCTCCGTATGTCATGGCCGGTCGGACGGTTGCTTTGACATTTCACTCGCTTCGTTGACAATAGGGAACTATCCGCAAAGCTGCGCTCAGATGGCGCCACAGGTTTCTGCGTAAACAAACTAGAGAAGGGCGTTTTCGGTTTTTTGCGCAATCGGTTATGTATGTGTTTTCATATCGATATCGAAAACGGTTTTCAGATATCGATATCAGTAGTACAGTTTGCAAAAGTAAAATGTTATTTAGATGAGCAAACTAACAACGAACACGAAATAATACTTAGAAAGATAGGTAGCGCATATGGTTCCTAACGTTTGTGAAGTTTGCGTTTTGTTCGTAGTTCGTACGTTTTCGCATTTTTACGGTTTTAAGTTTTGAATTATTCGTTCTCAAACGCTAGTAAGGTTTTCATTAGATACAGTTTTTGTAATATCGGTTATTTTGATATCGATATCGATATGATATGATATCTAACACATATCCGATATACGTTTAGATATATCGGACACATCCCTAAAACAAAACCAAACTGTCAAAGTCCAGCGACAAAATTTCGCAGTATTATTATTTGGTTTTTGAACACAAGTTATCTTAAAGACAGTAAAAAAGAGTTCGGTAACCACAAACAGTAGTAGACGCCATGTTGTTATGTTTTTGTTTACTCAGAGCCGTCAAGCGCCATCTGGCGGGAGCAATTGGCAGTAATGTTCCCTATTCTTGACAACAAAGAGTATTAAAAATAAAGTATAGTGCGGACTCTTGATTTTCACTTAGTGAAATTATAACAAATAAAAACTAACAACAACATATCTGAAATGTTCAGAGATCATTTACGCCTTAAAAAGAACTGCTTCAGTGATTTGGAAAATTTACTTTTTATTTCCTGACTTCGTATATCAGTAGGCAACTGGTTGAGAAGATAGGGTACTCTTTTATCAACCGTTCGGTCGCCAAAATAATTCCTTATTCTAGGTAAATCAAATCTACCTGCCGATACCATCCTCGTTGCGTGGTCATGGGTAACTAGCGAGTGACGCTCCCGGCTGCCATGACTGTTAACCAGAAGTAGGTATTTATGTTTTAAGCTGATAGGCTTTAGCGTCGTCAATAGTTAGAACGAAACACCAAAACGTAAAGGTTTGGTAAATAGGCTATGTATCGAGCAAGGAGCAAAAGGGTACTTTAAAATTGGTGCAATAAAATAAACCTATAGTTACTTTGTTAGTGGGTACTTTATAAGGTACTTTAACAGAAAATAAGGTCTGACTATCACTACGACTATTAAAGCAATAAAAACAAACATTTCCATTGCAGATAGCCAACCAATAATAATATGAAAATGAAATAATCCTCTGAATGGCGCATTCAATAAAGTAATTTTACTACCACTATTACGATATCGCATTGCGCCCGCGTACCGTGAATAAAGTATTCAATTGACTGATATAATAATTTTCTGTATTCATGTTAAGCCTTTTCATGGTCATTATTTTGTTTGTTTGCAATCAAAATTAAATATTTCACAAGAGAAAATGTTTTTTTATGACATTCAATCAATGGATTTATTCCATTCTAATACCAAAAACTAATACCACTGGTATTTGTTTAAACTCATATTTATTTTTTTATACCGGATGGATACCACTCTTTAAATAATTACATTTAATGTGCGAACGAATACCAAAAACTTGAATTTGGTACGGTCAGCACAGTCAAACCTAATCAAATGAGTAGGTTTTCTGATATTTTTATGTAATCGTATCATAATACCAACTATTGTTTTACTAATTTGACAGTGAACCTGTTATTATAAATTAAGACTTGATTTCCTGAGATATTTTGTATTTTTTTGTTTGTGTAGTGTTCTTGTTTTGATGTAGTTCCAAAAAATATTATTCAGGACAGGTACAAGGAGGGACTAAAATTTATAATTATGTTGATTTTTAGTCATATTTTATTATTGAACTAGACGTTTACTAACTTAATTTTATTATTTTGGATTTAAATGTTTTTTTTTCAATTATAAGTTGCAAAACAAAAAAAAAACAAAGCATTTTTACTGACTGTACCTTGTATCTTTGTACTTGTTTTGATATTCGTTTAAACCATGGTATCCGTTCGGATTACAAAAGAAATATGATTTAAAACAAATACCAGTGGTATTAGTTTTTGGTATTAGAACGGAATAAATCAATCTATGATATCTGTTTAATTATTTAATACTTGATGCACACAAACGTAGAGAGGTGGACTTAATGCTTTAGGCTTTTGCTACCAGTCGAAATCAATCTACCAATTTTTTTTTTTAATTACTTATGATCTGATAACGGTTGTCAAAGAGTCCAAAAGTGTTTTGTGGGATTGATTTATTGCGCTAATGAAATTTCACGTCCCAAGTATTTTGTCATTTTGACCATTACCTACTATCGTTGATACAATTTTAATTAGTTAAAATCCTATTTTGCCTGAGGCTATAGATGATCGACAAATGAGGTCTAGGGACACAGCAAACACATTCACAACCGTCTAATTTAGAGACAGGTTATCTCTAAAGTAGTGATAGAGTCCGCTGGATGCGGGACGCACGGAACCGGTCAATGTGGCGACGCTTGGGGGAGGCCTATGTCCAGCAGTGGACGTCTTTCGGCTGATATGATGTGTGATAGAGGCGCTCGATAAAATTTTATCATGTTCTTTTTTAATATAATATATATCATAATATATTGCCAAAATGTACTTAATACCTGCCAAACGGTTACCAAACGGTTCCACCTCACGAACTAACTACATCAAATACACATTCTAACTTAATTTGTGTCTAGATCCTATCGTCAGAGGCAGTATACCCAGTCAGTGTTCAATCTAACTCGCGGACCCCAGAGTATCCCGCATAAAGTTTAGACAACTTGTCTCATTCAACCATCAACTATTGAGTAGTTTTCTTTTACACCACACAATGAGGAAGTTCTTTTATCCAATTTAACTTTTACGGATTTTCGAAATAGACGAAGGCTATGAGGCACTGGTTAATTCAAAGCTCCATAGCCTTGAAAATCGTCGCCGAGTTGCCAGGATGTCGGTTTTTTATCGGTCACACTTCGGGGAGTGTGCGATGGAATTGCATGATCTAATTCCGCCCAGGTCGTTTCATCATCGGACTATCAGACGTTCGGCGATGCACCGTTGGTACATGGTGGACCTCCCACCCATATTCACTAAACGTTTTGAGAATACTTTTATTATGCGTACAGCTAAGGCGTGGAATTCCCTGCGAGAGTCTGTGTTTCCCGATACCTACAATCTAGGGCTCTTTAAGTCAACAGTGTATAGGTTACGTCTAGGCAAGCGTGCTTCACCGTTGACCACATCATCACTTACCATCAGGTGAGATAGTGGTCAAACGTGAAACTATATTAAATAAAAAAACAGATGAAACAGGATTCAGTTCAAAAAAGGTATAAGTGCACTTACGTCTTTTAATCATATTTTTTTATAAATAATCTATTTCTTTCATTCTATTTGTAGATATTTGACAGTCGTTGCAGATAGTCAGAACTTCAGAAGCCAGAAAAGGACAATGGGCAAAAGTGGTCCAAGAGCCTCCGCTGATGAGACTTGTGGGGAATGAAAGTACATACTTATCATATAATTCTGACAAAAGGTTATCAAAATCCGTCCAAAGATTCTTTAGACTTGTCAACGTAAAGTTTTATTTTAGTGCTTGGCCACATTGGAGGTGCGCACGCAAGGCGGACGTTTTTGCGGAGCGGAGGCGAAGCACTCGCACTCGGTCTCTCCGCAGTGAACTTTCTATACACAAATATAATTAAGAATTTTAAAGAAAGTAAGCTTTTACTTCAAAAATTCATCATAGTTTATGTGATAATTCCAGAACTTAACTCTCAAAGTCTACAAAGTGAACCTATAATAATCAATTTATTACAGGTACTAATCTCGAGGACGAGGCACGAAGTATAATTAATGATTAAACGAACTTACCCTAAGTGAAGTTCTATCATAATTATACGAAGTGCCTCGTCCGAAGAGATTAGTAACACCCTCCCAACCCTAAGGTATAACCATAGATATATTAAACAAGATTTCTATGGGTATAACCCAGAAGCGTTCTGGAAATATCTATAAAAAACATAAGTAACTCTAAACTAAATGACAAGTCGACACAGTTATGCCAGGAAAGAAAAAAAAAAACTAAAAACTAGTGATTGCGCGGGCACTGTAGTCGCGCACACTTCGATAAAGCTTCATATTTCTTGTAGTTAGATTAACTTGACCATATAAAAAAAAACCTCCGATGGATTTTGATAGTCTTATTCCAGAATCATATGACAAGTATATACTTTCCTTTCCCACAAGTATCATCAGTGGAGGCTCTTGGACCAAGTTGCATACATTTTTACCCATTGTCCTTTGATACCAGTTTTGCTGGGATATCGTTTTGCCCAGTTACTGGGTTGTGGAGGTCAGATAGGCAGCTGCTTCATATAAATATACAGGTATTCAACTGCATCATTGCTGGGATAAGCGAGGCAGAATAATTGGTACTTCCATTTTACAAAACCTTAAGAACATGCAAATCTAAGGTACATTATAAACACAAGGTCCACGTGCATGAAAATTTTAACTCAGAGTTAGCTAACACTGGGTTAAATTGAAAGTGTGTCATACTATATTGTCAATTTAACCTCGTGTTTGCAACTAACTCTGAGTTATGTTTTTCGTGCAAGTGTGCCTTAGTCATAAGTAACTAGATTCAGCCCGCGGCTTCACCCGCATTCAATGTTAAAAAAAATGCTCCGATCGCCACCAAACTTTACAGGATTATCCGCTCGGTCAAGCTAAAGATTGTCTGAAAATTTAATTAACATCGGTCCAGCCCTTTCGGAGTCTATAAGGAACATGCGTGGAGTAATGCTCTCACCTCTGAGACGGATCTGCCAAATATCAACTTGATGCACTTGAGTCGATTGACAAACGGGCCAAGAGGATTATCGGCAACGATGCACTGGTCGCCTCAAAGCTCCCAGAGCCTTGAACATCGACGCCGAGTGGCCAGTCTGTCGGTTTTTTATCGGTTACATTTCGGCGAGTGTGCGATGGCACTGCACAATTTGATTCCGCCTAGCCCTTTCCATCACTGGTCAACAAGACGCACGGCAATGCGCCACCGGTACATGGAGGACATCCCACCCATACGTTCAAAGCGTTTCGCGAATTATTTCATTGTACGCACAGCTAAGGAGTGGAATTCCCTGCCAGAGTCTTTGTTTCCTGATAGCTACAACCTTGGGGTCTTTAAGTCAAGAGTGAATAGGTTACCTCTAGGCAAGCGTGCTTCACTGTCGACCACATCATCACTTACCATCAGGTGAGATAGTGGTCAAACGCGAGCATATCGAAACAAAAACAAAAAAAAAACATACATACATATTTTCTCATTTATATATATAGATTACTAAGTCCTTACTCATTATTAAAATAGACAGTTCATGTATCTCATTTAGAGTATGATTTCTGTACTTTACATAGTATACCTTTTTTGTCTACCATCTATAATTTTTACTTCATTAATATTGTGCATCCAAACCGATCTATCATGTCTAGATTTCTAGATTTTAACGACCTGGTACACAGTGGCAATGGCCGTTAAAACAATGGGCCTGAGTGGGCCATTGTGTACACGGGTCATTAGAGCATGGTCTAGAGTGGCCTAGTGTTGACATTTGACATTAGATTGTTAGATTATCCCTTTACAAAAGCGGGCGAGCTCACTGTATAATAATTGTATTAGTATAAGTAGATACATAATTTTAATAATTTAAACTGTGTATCTCTTTTTATGCTCGTCAACAGATGTCGCTACGGCGGCGTGGCGGCGTTTATAAAGTTTTTTTTTTTACAAAAAAATAAAAATGTTTTTCTAGATCATGAGAAGAATTTATTATTGTTTTATGGCTATTGATTTAGTATTTTTTCAAGAGCACCACATACAATACACAACACACTGCACCCGAGAATAAGGACGTAAGTATACTTGCGTCATTTCTTAATTAATAGAATTAAGATAATACTAAAATCTTGGTTAGACGACTCTTTCAATGTCAGAATTCGGGAATAGCCGTAATCATCCTATTCACTGCGTGGATATAACGCGGATAAATATATAGTAATCTACACAGATAATCAAACCAGTACTCTATACAAAGTAAAAATTCGAGTAGCCTTTCGTGTCTATCTGTTTGTTAGATCATCGTGTGTGAATTGCAAGTTCTTCCAATTCTCACAATGAATTTCGAAGTGGTTTTCACTATAATTTAGAAAATATATTCTGAAATGTGTATACTATCTTGATATTATTTCAATTAAATACAATAAAAAACGCAGTATAATTTTCAGTCAACGTCCAAGCTATAATATTGAATATTCTTTATTCGAAAATAAAACGTGTAGCAACACCAAAATATGCCTACGCCGTAGCAGCTCTCGTAGGTACAGTGCCTACACGGCTACGCTGGCGTAGCAAATAGCGTAGATGCTACGCGCTACAAGGATAAGATTTTTCTCTTATCTACTCGATGATCCTTCGAGATTCGCTGAGATTTTTATAAGACATTATATACCTAAGATACTAAAAATATTTCGTAACCAAGGGTAAGAAAAACAGGTGGGAGAAATATCTACGCAGATAGTCATACAACTGTAAAGATAAATAATTACATTTTACTAATAAAAAAAACCGGCTAAGTACGAGTCAGACTCGCGCATAAGGGGTTCTGTACCATTATCGCAAAAAACGGCAAAAAATCACGTTTGTTGTATGGGAGCCCCACTTAAATATTTATTTTATTCTATTTTTAGTATTTTTTTTTTTTTTTTTTTTTTTTAATACATAGCTTATAGGTTATTTCATTAAATAGAAAAACACTTCAATTGGTCCCAACACTCTCAATAAGAGCTCTAAAGACTTACTTTAAACGTTATTTTAAAGCTTGTAACTGCCTTCAAATGTATGACAAAAGACAAAAGACAAAGATATTTTATTTCAAGTAGGCCACCAAGCGGCACTTTTGAACGTTAGGTACATTAAAATTTACAAGTTATAAAAGTTGATTCTACCGTGCATTCGGAAAGTAGCTTGTTATGGAGAAGAATGCACAAGAAACTCCATACTTACTCTTTTAAATTTATATTTATTTTTATTTGTTATTATAGCGGTAACAGAAATACATCATCTGTGAAAAATTCAAATGCCTAGCTATCACGGTTCATGGGATACAGCCTGGTGACAGACGGACAGACAGATAGACGGACAGACAGACAAATGGACCGCGGAGTCTTAGAAATAGGGTCCCGTTTTTACCCTTTGGGTACGGGACCCTAAAAATGAGTATGCAGTAGGTAAAAATTGGAGTCTGCAAGACGTAAAGTCGTGGTCCCATTGAGAGCTATTAACAAGTAATTTTGCAGTTCAAGAAGAGCTACAATTTCAAACAGAAATTAAAATGAAATGTACATAGTTTACTAAGAAAAAACTAACTAATAGCTCTCAAAGGGACAGCGCCCTAACATGTACTTAAATCAAAAGAATTACTCTTACAAAATCGCTGAGATTATTATAAGTGGATGGATGTATGTTTGTTACTCAATCACGCCACAATGGCTGAACGGATCTGGATAAAATTTGGCACAGTGATAGATTATAGTCTGGAATAGCACATAGGATACTTTTTATTCCGGTATAATTTGCCCTAGTGATAATTTTCGACTTTCACGCTGGCGAAGCCGCTAGCAGATGCTAGTTAATTATAATATACAAATAGGTTATGAGAAATTTGTAACAGAGGATTAGAAAAACAGATTGGAGAAATCCTTGCGCAGATTTAGGTTCTCGATTGTAAGAGGTGCTTATCAATCGACTGGATAACCCTCCAGCATTCACAGAGGTATTCAGTTCGGAGTATATTTCCAATGAAAATACTTCCCAACACTTGGGCTTCCACTACAGATTTAACGATACCTCAATAAAAGTCAAGATGTTTGGATGCTGCGAAAGTATACAGAGTGTAACGGAAAGGTGTGATCATATTTTAAGAACTGCTTTTGCTCTATCAATAACATTCTACAAGGAATACATAGCCAATTCGCCAAATAAGGATTGTATCTCCTATACATATTTTGGACAGCTGACGACAGCATCTTTGTACGGCAAATCAATATTTTTTTGGGTATTGCCTATGACTTACTAGAGGAAAATTGTTCATTTACATGAGCAGAAGCAGTTCTTAAGGGCAGGTACCCTGACTTTTACGTCACTTTGATTTAATAATAAACAAGCAAATAGTGATTGTTTAAATGTAAAAAAGCAGTGAGTGTGAGAGAGCAGTGGTGGCCCAGTGGTATCGGCCGCGACTTACAAGTTGTAGGTCATGGGTTCGAACCCAGGTAGGCGCTTTACTTTGTGTAAATTATTTCATCACCACTGCTCTCAAAATGGTGAAGGAAAACATCGTGAGGAAACCGGCATGTCTTAGAACCAAAAATTCGAAGACATGTGACATCCACCAACCCGCACTGGGCCCGCATGGTGGATTACGGCCCATTCCCTATCACAGAGAGGAGGCCTGTGTCCCAGCAGTGGGAACATTAATAGGGTGATAATATGATGTGAAATGAAATATATATATATTGTAGTTTACTAAATGTACTTTTCAAAACATGATATCGATAACTTCGCTCGATCAAAAAAAAAACTGCATAGGCCTAAAACGATGTTTTTTTTTATTATTATTAAAGATTCACTACCTAAAACACATATCTTAAAAAAAATTAAACAACCTGTTCAACTTTATTCTCAGGTTATAAATATTTTTTTAATTTATAAAATAGTTTAATTGTTTTAATAATATATAACACAGCAGCCGCCACCGTACGGCTCTTCAGTCACCCACGTGGCCTCGCCAAGAGGCCAAAATTGCCGAAATTTTTGTCATGGCTGTCAGTTTCATGGTTTTTGGAGTCGCTTATTAAAAATATGGGGTCAAAATGAACATATAAGATGGCACCGAACGAAAATTCTGATATTTTCGTCATCAGTGTCCATTTCATGGTTTTTGGGATCGCCAAATGCTAATATGGGGGCAAAATAAAAAGCCAAAATAGCGACTACTGATATTTCTGAAAATTTTGTCATGGGTGTCATTATTATTATTATCATTCATTTTAACTATAGTGAGAAAATGTATAGTCTCAGTTTAATAAACGCGACAAGCGAAGTCTGACAATTGAAAGGTGCCAATTCGATAGGCCGGCAATTTTCATTTTGGAATTCCCAAAGAAAATCCTCACAATTGTTGATTGTTTTAAGGTGTAAGTACGAAATTTTTTGCGTGAAAGTCGGCAATTGTCCCACGGCAATCGTACATTTTTCCGGGATAAAATGTAATCCCATGTGCTATTCCAGACTATAATCTATCTCTGTGCCAAATTTCATCCAGATCCGTTCAGCCGTTCTGGCGTGATTGAATAACAAACATCCATTCAAACTTTTGCATTTATATATAGGACTAGCTCGCCCCCGGCTCCACCCGCGTGTATTAGTACTTCTCCCTATGTGTCATTCTGATGTATAAGCAATATTTCTGTAAACTGTCATCAAAATCCGTTCAGTAGTTTTTGCGTGACAGAGTAACATACATCCATCCATCCATCCTCACAAACATTCACGTTTATAATAACAGTAGGAAGTAGGATTGTCAAATATTAAACAGGCCACCTCCCACAACAAATAAATATACAATTTCATCTCTTTATAATATCAGGCATTTAATTAAACAACATTCACACCATTTCGCACCAAACGCTTTTAAAACACACAATGCGTACAGCAAAAGAGTGGAACTCACTGCCTGCGTCAGTGTTTCCGAACGCATACAACCCGAATCTCTTCAAAATTAGAGTGAACAGGCTTCTTCTGGGTAAGCTCACTCCATCATCGACTTTGTCTCTGTCGCCTCTGACCTAGACTAGAGTCGAGAGCAAACCCGTCACAAAAAAAAAACACAATAAAAAAACCTAAATATAAAAAGTAAAACTAAGTAAATCCTTCGTCCAATTTCTAATACAGAACCCAAAGGACGCTAAAACAGAAACCATTGAATTAAAAAATCGTAAACGAGTTTTTATCGTTCGCTTAGTGGGCGATTAATGCGGTGATTAGGGCTGCATAGGACTAAAGTAGCTATACCAGTTATATCAGCCACTTTTACTAAAGTTTTTAGGGTTGACAGATAAAAATATATTGTTGGGTTTTACTAAATGCCTTACTTTAAAAACACTGTACGTATTTTTTATGGGAAGGACTTGAAACAAATGTAGCTCACTGCGTAACAAGATGCGTGATTCATTCACCGTGGGTGAGGCAGTTGTTTTTAATAGAACATAGTTTGCCAGTTATGTTTCTTCTTCTTCGTTTCGCTCTTGACCGAGCGGTCGTGGTCACGATGAATATTGTCCAATCGCTGGCGAGGTAACTCGCCGCACGATCTTTCTCCATCTGGCACGGTTACATGAAAGTTTGGCGCACTCATTTACAGGACGACCAATGGCGGACTTAATTTGATCACTCCACCTTATTGGTGATCTCTCGCGTGGCCTGTTACCGTCCATTCTGCCCTGCACCACTAGTCGCTCAATGGAGTCGTTATTCCGCCTCGAGACATGGTCAAAGAATTTCAGTATTCGAGACTGTACTACTGCTGATAGACGCTCTTTGATGCCGAGTTCTTGGAGTATGGAGACGTTTGTGCGGCGTTCTGTCCAAGAAATACTAGGAATTATTCTCCAGCACCACATTTCCAGAGCATCAATTTTTTTCCTTTCCAGTTGTCGTAGTGTCCATGTCTCAGCTGCGTAGAGAAATATGGGGCATACAAGCGAATGAACGAGCCTAATCTTTGTAGCTTTGGTTATTTTGCGATTCTTCCATACCTTCCTTAACTTGTCCATTGCCCCTCTAGTAATCGCCATTCGGCGCTTCACCTCATCCATGCAACTGCCATTGCCTACAATCATAGCGCCAAGATATATGTAGGACTGCACTACGTCACAGTTGGCAATCTGTGCCACACCCGGCGAGTTGTTGTTGTAGTTATGTTTAGATCTCATGTTATTAAGGGGCAAGCCATGTTTTCATCAAGTTGGCACAAAGCCTGACTCACTGCTACTGATTACAAATTCAAGGTGGAAAAATTATATAACACTGCGTGATCTAGGGAAACCAGCAGCCGGATTTCGTAAGTGAATTCGGCATGACAAGGGGTATGACTCCATGAAAGAGTATGACAAATTCCCTTTAAATAATTAGGTATTGCCAAAAATTATTGGACGCTTTCATTGGTGAAGATACTCTTTTCGAAAGAGTCCAATAAGATTTGGCAATGTCTATCCGCAGTTGAGTCAACTACGGATCAAAAACTTAGGCTTTAGACAGCGCAATTTTTATTCTGCTACCCTGTAACTAGCTTGTAGTGGTTAGAAAGAGAGAAAAGTGTTTGATTGTCACAAGACGACATACAATCAAAATAAGCATTTCGTTCATATAAAATACTAGCTGTTGCCCGCGGCTTCGCTCCCGTGGACCACTCCACAGGACCCGTTTTCAAAAATAAAAAATAGTCTATGTCACTCAGGAATAATGTAATTTTTTAAATCGGTCCAGTAGTTTCGGAGCCTATTCGGTACAAACAAACAAAAAAAACTGTCCTCTTTATAATATTATTAGTATAGACTAGCGATCGACCCCGGCTTCGCCCGTGACAAATCATACACAAAAACCTTCCTCGTTTCTCACTATTGTATTAGTGAAAACCGCATAAAAATCCGTTTAGTAGTTTTTGAGTTTATCGCGTACAAACGCGGCGAGGGACTTCATTTTATAATATGTACTGAAGTACTGGGATATAACTGCATCTGGTGTGATACGTAGAAAGATGATAAGGTGTTATAGAAATGGATAGTAAAAATAAAATAAATAACTAACATTTAAATCAACGTGGGAAAAGATAGTTATGACCACAAGGCCAACCTTTGCCACGATAATGACACACAAAAATGCCAAAATGGCGACCAAAGGACAACCCTCAACACAGTAGACCATTAGCAGTAAGATTACACAGAGTGTCAGCACACATAAACTGGTGTAAATCAGTGGCCGAGAAATATTACTCCTTATCTTAAGAAATGCTTACCCTGTACGACGAGGCTATAAACCGCGTAAGTCGAGAAAGGGCGCGATTATATGAGACGAATTTGTTCGCGCCAACCCAACACGTTCTCCGATCGCAAATAATAAGAATACCAACCGACGGTTGTCCCACTACATGGCAAAGACCTCTTCTTAGACTGAGAAGGCACGAGCGTTGATCACCACGCTTGCTCAAGATGGGTTGGCGATTTCAGACTTAAACTAAATATAAGTTTTTTTATCGTTTGTTAGCTCATACATTTTTAAGGTTCCCTACCCAAGGGTAAATACGATCCGTCTGTCTGTCTGCCTGTCTGTCACCAGGCTGTATCTCATGAACCGTGATAGCCAGACAGTTAATTTATTTTAACAGATTATGTATTTCTGTTGCCGCTATAACAACAAATACTAAAAACAGAATAAAATAAACATTTAAGTTGGGCTCCCATACAACAAACGTGTTTTATTTGCCGTTTTTTTGCGATAATGGTACGTGGAACCCTTCGTGCCCGAGTCCGACTCGCACTTGGCCGGTTTTACAAACATTTATAGAATGTATTACATACCCACACAAACCATCGCGGGTTTAATAGGTTAAGTCCAGGTTTCCTCACGATGTTTTCCTACACCGTTGTCGGCGATGTACAAGATAAACTTAGTACATAATAAGAATTTGAAAAGTCACATTGATATCAACTTGCCCGGATTCGAACCCACGACCTCAAGCATGAGAGGCGATATACTTAGCCTCTGGGCCACCACGACATTTGCGATCACGATTGCGAATGCCTGACCGAAAACTACGTTGCTACGTTGACAGCTAAGTTCTAAATTAAAAGAGCAATGAAACAACACACAACAAACAAATGCACATCACCCATCTTCGTACTGTCTGAGCCGGGCGGGGCGAGGTGACATGCATATGGCGACCGTACGGTCACATTTTGCCGAGGAATTGTAATGTTATTGCCTAGTAAAATAGAGCCTACATTCATCATCATCATCCTCATCATCAGCCTATTAATGTTCCCACTGCTGGGAGATAGGCCTCCTCTATGTGAGAGGGAATGGGCCGTAATCCACCACGCGGGCCCAGTTCGGGTTGGTGGATGTCACATGTCTTCGAATTTTTGGTTCTAAGACATGCCGGTTTTCTCACGATGTTTTCCTTCACCGTTTTGAGAGCAGTGGTGATGAAATAATTTACACAAAGTAAAGCGCCTGCCTGGGCTCGAACCCACGACCTACAACTTGTAAGTCACGGCCGATACCACTGGGCCACCACTGCTCCCACTGCCTACATTCGTAAAGCGCAATTAAGAAAACTATCATGTCGCCTGAGACCTTACAGCATTTGTCGGGTTGCATTAAATAAAATGTTCTTCATGGGTCGGAAACTCGCAATAACGATTTGAAAAATGTATGGATACGTCGAGCGCCTCGTCATCAACCGGACACAAATAAAGAACTCCGGCCTACTACTAAAAAACTCCGGATTAAGTAACATTTTATCCGCTCCGAGAATCGAAGCCAGGACCTTATGCATCGTGAACACTAGACGCACTATACTAGAAAAAACTTTTACTAAGTTTTACTGGAAAAGTACAAATAATATAAAACAATCAAACACATCATAATGTGATATTTCATGTGCCCTAAAAGCTAAAAAAAAACCGGCCAAGTGCGAGTCGGACTCGCGCACCGAGGGTTCCGTACAAACCTCAGCTTAAAGGTATTATAGACCTGAGGAAAGTGGGTAGTAAGTATAAATTATTAAAAAAAAAAAAAAAATTATATTATGTAGCAAAAAAATTACGGTTTTCGCAATATTTCCTTTATTTGTGCTATATGTCGTTGCTTTTTAACAAATTTCAAGGTTCTGAGTTCACGGCAAGTACCCTGTACGTTTTGATTCCCTTACAAATGTCGAAAATTTGCGGCATAAACAGCTGTATCTTTTGATTGTGTTGGCGTAGAAGTTTGACTTTTTCGCAGCTTTAAGGGACAGTAGACTTGAGTATTTGATATAAATTTCAGCTTGATACCTCCACGCGTTCCTGAGAAAAAGTGTCTTGACAGACAGACAAACAGACTGTGACAATAAAGTGACCCTATAAGGGTTCCGTTTTTTCCTTTCGAAGTACGGAACCCTAAAAAAACATTTAAAATAGCAGGCTCACTACGAATTCACAGACCGCTTTTCCGGGCGGAAAGTGGGCGTAAGTTCAAGTAACACTAAGTACTATCACAGATAATAATTATAATACTAGCATAGTACTGCACACTTAGAACTTAGGTCTTACTCGAGGAAATGTTCTTGACTTAGGTCTCGCTCAAGGTTCCGGTGAATTAAGAAGGGTCATCCTGTCTTAAAAGCTTTTATTTAGGTCTATTTGCTTTTTTGTGTCTGTCTGTCAGCATGAAATCTGGCTAACAATGAGTTCTCGGGGAATTAAAGTCACGAAACAATAAAATTTCTTAACGAATATTATAAAGAGGTAAAATTGATTATTTGTAAGATCTCTGTTATGTTCTAAACAGATAAAAAGAAAACAATTATTTTACGGACGGAAAGTAATACCATCGCTAAATGCCGTAGGCAAATTTACAAAATTTCTGGGACCACAGGACTAAATTGAAATCTATAGATATCATACAAAATTAAATTATTAAATTTTCAAAATAAAATAAAAACTAAATTGTCTAGTTTAGCGGCTAGTTTCGGGGAAAAGTTTTAAAATAGCTATAAATCAATCATTAAAACTGTGCCGAAACAAAAAAAAAATACCCGAAACAAAATCTTTTCCCTCACACAAAAAGATCGATAGACGTCATATCGTAAAACAATTTGCTCTTAAAACATACCGATTAAAGAGGTGTTGAGATATCGGCTTCGGATTGGCGATACACGATCGACGCCATGATTGCTTTGTGAACCAATTTACGGCTCGATCCACAGAGTGCAGAACCGTCAGTCTGGAACGACTAGAGACGCCGCGCCGTTGCTAATAACATTCGTTGTTCATTCAACAGCCGAGTATATGTTTGGCTGTGATGGCCATATTCAGATTGGGGTTAAAAACTTGAAGCTCAGCCGTGTGATGGTAGCCGTGTGTTGGTCTTGTCACAGCCATTAACCTGTCGTTAATGTGATTGTGTTGTTGCTTAGTTCATTAAAAAAAATATTATTTGCTGTTATGTTTTGTATGGTTAGCCACCAAAATACAAGAAAAATATAAATAAAGTGATTACAATGTGTGTGACTTTTAACGTGACCCAATAAAAGATGCATAAGTGTCGGCCAATGGGAAAATAGCAGATTTGGTGTTTTCTAATTTTCTCCGAGCAGAGCTTTCTCTTATTTTCTTCCATAAACATACCCACTTTTGATGTAAATATATCTCTGTATTTTTAAATTACTAGCTGTGACAGATTTCATAAAAGATAGCTTGATCTCTGCGACATATGTCAAACTGACGTATACATTATTGTTAGCCTGTCAAGCGCTATTGTTACTGTATTGATACTGATAGCTGTCGCAGAGATCAAGCTATCTTATAAGAAGTATAATTTAAAGTAGCGACTAAAGTGAACAAGTGACAGTTTTATCCTCACGTAGTGATACTCACTGACACGCTTGGTTTTTATGGCAAGTTTTGACAACTCTAGCAACAATGGCCGCTAAGTCGTTTCGATGCTCTGTGGCTTTCCCAGTGTAATTGTGTTCCGTGTCTCGAACCAGCGGATTTTTAATTTCACAGCTACTGTAGATACGGTATTGAATCATTTTTCGGCGATTAATTAAAGCAATTACGGATTGCTTGTGAAGGCTTATCTGGCTTTCACAAAAGAGAGGTTTGGAGGGTTTATAAATAAACAAACCATGAAAACACGGCGGCCAATATTGTCTGCAAAGTAAACATTGAAAAAAACCCTAAGTAGGATGATACCGGCTAAGGTATTGAGATACATACAAGGGTATGGTTAAAGGTGTATCTTTGGATTGTCTCTAGCTCTCTTTTCATTCTAGATCAAGTCATAGAAATTAAACAGGCAGTATCAGGCCTGCCATGTCTCCGTGCCTCGAAATAGCACGTTAAGCATTTGGTCCTGCCTGTAATTAGTAGATATTTAACAGTCGTTATGGCCTCCATAACACGGTCACCCACGGTCACGGGGTATCGTGTCAGCCAGTTACTGGGTTACGGAGGCCAGATAGGCACTATTGTGGCTCCATGAAAAAAAAAATATAAGTCTCGCGCTTTACCTCTATCTCACCTGATGGTAAGCGATGATGTGGTCGATGGTGAAGCACGCTTGCCTAGAATAAATCTATTCACTCTTGACTTAAAGACCCCTGGATTGTAGCTATCGGGAAATAAAGACTCCGGCAGGGAATTCCACTACTTAGCTGTACGTATAATAAATGTATTCCCAAAACGTTTAGTGCGTATGGTTGGGATGCCCACCATGTATCGATGGCGAATTTATACGCTTTAGTTAAGCCCTCCTTGATTACAAGCTTTTATTTAACTTGCAATGTATGTATGTATGTAAGTGTGTTCGGGTAAAATCTTAAAACTGAATTTTAAAGCTTATTTTTTCATCTTAATCTTCCACCGATTTAGATGAAATTTTGCATTCACGTTTAGTCTGGATGACCATGCATGGTTAGCTAAGTGACATCATTATATATCCAATATGGCGGACGAGCCAAGATGGCGGACTAGTTATTTTTTGTGCACTGCAATGTAATGGGTATCAAATGAAAGGGTTTACCAAAAAAGATTATTTTATAAATATTTTATTTTATTTCTGCCCTTTCTTGGGGTCTTCCCCAACTGCAATAGCAATCCACATTAATATTCATAAATCCCCTTATACACGACACAACATTAATTATCTCCACTTAAATTCAAAAGCATTTAAAACATTACACCAAGCATTAAATTACATTTTCTTCTCCATTTCTCATCCAAGATACAGCTCATTCATTCCAAGTGGATGTTTCTCACAATGACCGGCAAGAATAATAGAAGAGATTCCGCGTAATGACCAGCCTAAGTGTGTTTGTACATTTAAAGTTCAAATCATGTTAATTAATTATAGTTCTTTATTTGTTTCTGTTTAGCTGAGATATGATGGACTATTTTTTGCATGAAACTTTAAGAGCCCCTACAAGTTTCACGAGCTAAAAACAGAAAACAGCTACTTTTTCAGTGCAAATTTCTCAATAACTACAAGATATGTGATTATAAAAATAATGACAAAAATAAAAACGACACAGGTCCGTCGTCTACAAGCCCTTGAGCGAAACTGAAATACTGAATGTCTCGCACAAGCGCAACGGTTTATAAGGCATTATTTGAAAAATTTATTACAATAAAATAAGTACTTATTTAGTACTTATAATTTCATTCGATTGATAAACGACAGTATTCATTACTTATTTTACGCTGTCGAGTAGACGGACTTTTGAACATATGAAGCAATTAATGCAAGCAAAACGTACCGCGAACCATTATTTGACACAATAAAGATGTTTTCTGGGTAGAAAAAACTGGTCAAGTGCTAGTTGGACTCGCGCACAAAGGATCCCGTACCACTATCGCAAAAAACGGCAAAAAAAACACTTATGTTGTATGGGAGCCCCACTTAAATATTTATTTTATTCTCATTTTTGTATTTGATGTTATAGCGGCAATAGAAATACATCATCTGTGAAAATTTCAACTGTCTGGCTATCACGGTTCATGAGATACAGCCTGGTGACAGACGGACAAACAGACAGACAGACAGACGGATCGTGGAGTCTTAGTAATAGGGTCCCGTTTTTACCCTTTGGGTACGGAACCCAAAAAATTATAATTCTATGTGTTTCGTCAGTGAGATTATAAAATAATATTGGACCAGTATTTTTTGCTTGCGAAGAGCATTAGTGGCCCAGTGGTAACGGCCCCGACTTACTTGTCGTGAGTTCGAACCCAGGTAGGCGCTTTACTTTGTGTAAATTATTTCATCACCACTGCTCTTAAAACGGCGAAGGAAAACATCGTGAGGAAACCGGCATGTCCTAGAACCAAAGAATTCGAAGACGTGGCTTCCACCAAACCGCACTGGGCCCGCGTGGTTTATTAAGAAGAAATATGGGCAGAGAGCGCCGACTGAATTAGGAAATTCAGTCGGCGCTCTTATGGGGGCTCCCATACAACAAACGTGATTTTTTTGCCGTTTAAATATTTATTTTGTTCTATTTTTAGTATTTGTTATTATTTATAGCGACAACAGAAACACATCATCTGTGAAAATTTCAACTGTCTAGCTATCACGGTTCATGAGATACAGCCTGGTGACAGACGGAAAGACAGACGGACCGCGGAGTCTTAGTAATAGGGTTCCGTTTATACACTTTGGGTACGGAACCCTAAAAATACGTGTGTATTTTTAGGTAATCTGACCGACGGACTAAATAAATTTACCAGCTCCTTCATAAACTACTTTTCTTACTTAACTTACTGTATCGAATTTTTCAGTAATTTAGGAGTTATTGTACCAATGAAAATCTGACACTAATATACTTCAACAAAGTGACAAAACAATTTCTAAACGCATGTGAATCTTCAACACAACATACTCGTGCATACACATTCTCCAACATTTTGGTTAATAATCGCGAGACACAATGGCCTCCGTGGACGATGTGCCTTTGTTCTGCTGCCAGCGAAGATTGGCGTCGAACAAAGCGGACAAAGTAATTGAGAGCCAGACTTTAACAGAACGTCTTTATACTTGTTAAGAGTAGAAAATTTCGTGCATACGAACTGTATGGGAATAGACGAGGTTTTTGTCTTATTTTAGTGTTTAATAAGACTTTTTACCCGACTACGGCGAAGCAAACCGAATAAATAAAATAATAAAAAAACAGTATGAATTAGAAGAAAAAAAAGAGAAGAAAACAAAGAAGAAGATTAAGTGAGTTAGTAATTGTACATAGAGAATCAACTTTGCCATTCAACGTGGCAATGCTGCCAGCGTTCTGGGCACCTTACCCATTGACATCGATGATTCACGATCCGTTTTGTTTATTAAATATACTTACGTTTTTACCTGACAGAGCAAACCCATCACAAATAAAAAAAAAAAAAAAAAAAACAGTCAAGGAAGGGTTATGGTATTTCGCGCGTACCTATCTTGTATGTATGTATATTTGTTTGTAAATTACCTCGTATCTTCCAAACGGCTGGATGGATTTTGAGATTTAATGTATCGGTAGATAAATGGAGGATTTTGGGTGCCATATTGTATAATTTTGATAGTCCATATCGAGTGGGTTATCAAAATTAAGGGATTTAAGAGGTGATTATAAAAATGTGTACCACTTATATGTTTTGAAAGAAAAATGTTATAAATCAAAAATCTCGGGAATCATAGCCAAGGCCTCATGCTCAGTAGTAGCGCATGAGAACAATAAACCAACAAGGCAATCTCAAGTTCTACCATCGACCCTGTCGGTATGAAGGGAAATTTAGTTACTGTTGTATGTAGGAAACCCTAATAAAATAATAAAATAAAAGTTATTAAAATCAAAAAACCCGACTGCTTCAAAAGCGAACTAAAAAGATGTAAACAAGAAGAAAATCTTGCTGTGCAGTCGGAGGAAACATCTGGTTTTGGTCAGCCAGTTCGCGAATTTATTTACAACTTTTTAGTTATACTTTTTTTTTCCGCTTGGTCTACTGTACAGAACAGTCGCGTTACGCGTGTTCTAATTAAAAAGTGCAAAGTGTCAACGCAGCGAAACATTACACTTCGGCCGGTGGCCGCGGGCCGCTACGATGACGCAATCGTCGTCGCTGCAAGGCAAGGTAATGTAAACAATTGTTAAGGCGAAGCTCTTTACTATCATTAAAATGTCGTCTAATAAACCAATCAAGCTCAACACGGAGAATGAACATCTTTTGTTCAAAGCTTACGCTGAAGAAAAAGAAGAAAATGCTAATCTTCGTAAAATTATTCAAAAAATGCAGACTCAAATTGACGAACTGCAAAAACAAATTATGAGTCTCACTCATGAAAGAGAAGCTACATCCGGTAAAACTCAAGCTATCCCAAAAGAGCATTCGACCCAATGCTCAGAATACTGCACAGATGAAGAAGACCTGGCAAAGGAAACCGAGTGGATAAGGGTTAAAAGTAGAAAGAAAAGAAAAATGAGCTCGTCACCTACTCAAGCGGAAGAACCTCAAAAATCAGACTCAGTACTCACCAAGAACGTTAGAACTAAGAAGGTCCCACCCCCTCCACCTATAATAGTGGATGGTATTGAAGATTATCAAACATTCTTCGATACCATAGCAACTACTCTCCAAGGAGATGCATTTAACACTAAAATCATGAATGGTAAATGTGTCAAAATCAATGCCCTCAATGAGGACACCTATAAATCGCTTAGAAATATAATACCACAGAGTGGCCATTTGTGGCACTCATATGAAAATAAACAGGAAAGGCCTATAAGAGTAATGGTTAAAAATCTGCATTACACATGTAAGCCAGAAAGGATCATTGAAGACCTTCAAAACAAGTCTTTAAAAATATTAAATGCAGCTAATAAAATCAGCTGGAAGAAGAAAGAGCCTCTCAACATGTTCATGTTAACTTTTAACAATGACGAGGATATTAGTAAAATCTACGGTATAAAATCTATACTAGGATGTAAAGTTGAAGTTCAGCCTATCAAAATATCTAGGCTCGTACCACAATGTAAAAGGTGTCAGGCGTATGGCCACACGCATAAATATTGTTCTAAGGAACCGCGATGCGTTAAGTGTACAGGAAAACATCTCACTCGAGACTGCAATAAACCTGCAGAGGAGAAGCCAAAATGTGTGCACTGTGGTGAAGCACATCCAGCTAACTACAGAGGATGCTTAGTTGCCAAAGAAATGCAAAACATAAAAAATAAAACTATCAAAAATTCATCAGCGTCTGCTCAGCAGCGAGTTGTTACAAAGAAAGCACCAGCACG
Source organism: Orthosia incerta (assembly GCA_948252205.1). Taxonomy (NCBI): domain Eukaryota; kingdom Metazoa; phylum Arthropoda; class Insecta; order Lepidoptera; family Noctuidae; genus Orthosia; species Orthosia incerta. The sequence continues at coordinate 5,238,949 of OX411745.1, read as the reverse complement.
TGTTAGAAGTGAAGAAATTACTTACGCACAAGCCACTGCTAAACCAGACCACTCAATAAACACTGTGAACAATACAAACCAAACACCATCTAACTTGTCAGAAAAATTAGATGAAATTATTAAAATTATGTCATCATTTGATGGCCGACTACAGAAATTAGAAAAAGGAGCCAAGACTGGCCTTGTTAATAAATCAAATAAAAAATGAATACAACACTTAAAATTATGGCATGGAATGCTAATGGACTACTTAAGCATCAACAAGAACTTCAGGTAGTCCTAAATATCGAAAATATTGACATATGTCTAGTGTCAGAAACTCACTTCACCAGACAATGTCACATTACCTTCAGAGGATATAAAGTGTACCATGCATTACATCCTAGCAATAGTGCCAGTGGTGGCAGTGCAGTAATAATAAAAGAAAATCTCCATCACCACGAAGAAATGAAGTACGAACATCCAGAAATACAAGCAGTATCAGTACAAGTCAAGTGTGACCTTTACCCTCTCACGATAGCTGCATTGTATTCCCCTCCAAGACACTCCATAAAACAAGAAGAATATATAAACTTCCTAAGTCAACATGGGCAAAGATTTATTGTGGGCGGTGATTTCAACGCCAAGCATAAGCACTGGGGATCCCGACTCATAAATACCAAAGGCCGGGAATTATATAGAGCCATACAAGAGTTAAACTGTGAAGCTGTATCTACAGGGAAACCAACCTACTGGCCCACAGACCCTAACAGGATCCCGGACCTAATCGATTTCTTCATCTGTAAGAATATATCTAGAGGTGACTTTATTATAGAAGAGGGTCATGACATGAACTCGGACCATTCTACTATTCTGCTGACAATAAGTAGACGTATACTGCATAATGAGAAACAACCCATACTAGTCAACAAGTTTACAGACTGGGATAGTTTTAGACTAGACCTAGATAATAGAATAGAATTAAGAGTTCAGCTCAAAACCCCTGAACAATTAGACTCAGAAGTTAGTAAATTTATCATAAATATACAACAGTCAGCTTGGAAAAATACACCTGAGAAACCAAAACTCATAAAGAGAACTGTGTACCCTGAACACATCATGAATCTTATTATGCTAAAACGAAGGCAACGAAGAAGATGGCATCTAACCAGAAGCCCTCAAGATAAAACTGAACTTAACAATTTGACTAAACGTCTTAAAAGGGAAATAATAAGTCATAATAACGCGTTAACGAATAACTATTTACGCCAGTTATCTGCTGATTGTAAGTCAGATCACTCATTATGGAAAGTGACAAAGAACATAAAAAGACCCATCACACAAATCCCTCCTATAAGGGCAGAAAATGGGAAATGGGCTATTAGCAATCAACAAAAAGCTGACAGATTTGCTCAGTACCTGGAGCTCACATTTCAACCCAACGTGGAATCTTTGAACTCCGCTGAAAATATGAACTGCCCACCAAAAGTACAAAGTGACACCTCAGAAATAAAGCTCGTTACACCAAAAGAAGTATCAAATACGATTAGATATCATATGAACCCAAGAAAATCACCCGGCTACGATCTAATAACAGGTGAAATTCTTCAAAATTTGAATCGCAAGGCGATTGTAAAACTGACCACTCTTATCAATGCTGCATTTCGATTAAAGTATGTACCTGATCTGTGGAAAGTAGCTGAAATAATCATGATAGCAAAACCTGGCAAACCACCAGAGGAACCGACTTCATATAGACCAATATCTTTACTACCAATAATAGCAAAACTTTTTGAGAAACTACTATTAAAAAGGCTCAAACCAGTTATAGAAAATGGCAATCTTATTCCGGATCACCAGTTTGGCTTCAGAGACAAACATTCAACTATTGACCAGGTTCACAGGATTACCAATTATATCGAAACAGCGCTAGAAGAAAAGAAAGTTTGTTCCACTATATTCCTTGATGTAGCACAAGCTTTCGATAAAGTATGGCACGAAGGTCTCATCCACAAACTAAATAGTATGCTACCGAGACAGTTTACGGACATCCTCGAATCATACATATCAAACAGAGCATTCCGCGTTCGATATGAAGACGCCTACTCAGAGACAAGGCCCATCAATGCTGGCGTGCCACAGGGAAGTGTATTAGGTCCGATCTTATACCTACTGTACACCAGTGATATCCCAGTTACAGAAAATAATCCTATTGCCACTTTTGCCGATGACACTGCTATTATGGCAATAGGTAATAATCATGAAGAAGCTGTGGAAAAAGTTCAAAAAGCGGTTGATCAAATTCTAACCTGGACTAAAAAATGGCGAATTAAGCTTAACGAAAGCAAGTCGATTCACGTTGACTTCACCAATAAAAGAACACAACATTTTCCTGTATTTATTAATGGCCAACAAGTTCCATACTCTAATACAGCTAAATATCTTGGTATGAATCTTGACGCCAAGCTGCGCTGGAAAGAACACGTCAAGAAAAAGAGATCTGAGTTGAAAATACGCTACCAGAAAATGTACTGGAAACTTGGAAGACACTCCCCACTATCAGTACACAACAAAGTCCTATTATACAAACAGGTATTGATGCCAGTATGGACTTATGGTATCCAGCTCTGGGGCTGTACCAGTAAGAGCAATCGCCAGATCATCCAACGTTTCCAAAACCAAGTACTCAGGGACATAGTTAATGCACCCTGGTACATTCGGAACTGTGACCTACATCGAGACCTAAACATGGACGTCGTGGACCGAGTAATACAAAAATACGCAGAAGCTCACGAAAATAGACTTCATCACCATGTGAATGTTGAGGCTATCCAGCTTCTTGACATTACTAATATAGTAAGAAGACTGAAACGGACGAAACCGTTCGAGTTAGTGTAGTTTTTTTTTTTTTTTTAGTGACAAATAAACAAATGTAGTGATAAGTGCTGCTTTCAAAGAACACATGAACAAAGTGTCTTCGCCTTAATAAAAACTAAGTAAGTGTTAATGGACGCATTCTTAGAATTATATTTACGTAGTAGTTTAGGTGAAATTTGTTTACTAATTAGCCAATAAGGCTAGATTGTAATTGAAATAAAGTATTCAAATTTGGTACTTTATCAGAAAAAAAAAAAAAAAAACTTTTTTTTTTGAATGACTTTGAACATATAAGCGGTATATATTTTCGTAATAACCTCTAAAAACCCTTCATTTTGATACACCACTCGATGGGTTTCGTAGAAAAAAAAAATTGCAACCCTACAATATGGGCCCAAAATCTGCCATGTTTATTTTTTTTCAACGACACTTATCTAAGAACACCAAGCGGCCAAGACCTATCTAATGATGTCTTAATTATAAAAATCCGTCAAGTGGTTTGAAAGATACGAGGTAATAATGAATATTACATACATACAAACATACAAGATACGCGCGCCTTTCTTTGCAGCCGGGTAAAAAGCTTTTATTTCATTATCACATTACATTTACAATCATTCTTACGCAGGGGTCTCCTTTTAAGTATATCAAAATACCTGTGCTAGGAGGCCCCGCTCTTCATAACATAGAAAGTGTAAATGGACAAGGCTTGTAATAATCGAGAAAGAAAATTAAACACTCTTAAAACTAGCAACTTGGTATAAATTCATCAATTAGTACCGTGAAGACGAGAGACAGTAACTTCAAAAGTGACATTCATATTGCACAAAGTACAAGTTATATCCTATCAAGGAGACTTAAGGTTACACTACTCGATTTTTTTTCCATACAAACGTAGTCTAGGGATTATTCCACTGTTTGACGATGTACGTTCAAAATAAAAAGTGATATCAATTTGTCTCATCATTATCTAGCCCTGTATGGAAGCGAAAAAGTAAAAAAAAAAAAATATTTGAAAGTTATAAGCGTCGAAGGTACCACATTTCGACACTAATTTTAACGCATTTTTGGGCGCAAAAGAAGACGGAAAATTGCAAAACGGCCTCCATACAGGGATAGATTAGTAGTTCAACAATGCATATAATTTTATTTTGAACAGATAGATTTAGTCGTTTTTTCATGATATCTAGACTGCCAAAGGTCTGTTTATAAAATTTCGCGCGCTCGGTTTCGTCCTAAATCATTATCCATTTCGCTACAAATCTGCAAAAGTGTGTTTTCGTACGCGAACTAGCTTCCTACTGCTCATCACAGCATCTATCTCTTCCGCACGTGTTGTCGGTTGATATAAAATGCATTTTAACCTGGCCCACATAATAGTTCCTGCCGTCAACTAGTGTAACCTTAACTAAAGACAGAAGTGCAAATTTAACCCATTATGGACCAGTATCGGGCACAAGCGAGTTTGCCCAATGCTGATCCATCAAAGCAAACGAGTTATGTTCATCCCCCCGTTACTAACTATTCTGATGGACGTCTCATACACTAGCGAAGTGATAGATGCAATCCATAGGCACGATCTAGCCAAGTTGCAAGTCTACTCGACTTTAATTTCATGAAAACTAAGTTGGTTTTACAATGGCAGTATCTCTTAGAAAGGTCGTAAGATATTTTTAAGTTGGCAATAGAATTTGAACTCTGTGTAACTAAGTTATGGTTTCTTATTCCAAAGCATGCTGTTACTAGAAACAGTGAAGGATGTTTCTTAGAACTGAGGCGTATGTAAGCTTGATTTGCATCTCTTTGAGGTACTACTCGTACAGTATGCAAATAGGTGTAGTTTAAACGACACAGTTTAAAGAAAACAGTGATTTTATCTATAGTTTGTACTTATTATTGTACATAAAAATTACTTTTCTCTGGATTGTGGTCTTCTTTTCTATTTCGTGTGAGAATGTGGACCTCTGGTGACAGAGTTAATTAACCCGCCTCTGCGAACCCCACAGGCCTCAGACTTGGCTATTTCAGAGTTAAAGCCCAGGTTTCCTCACGATGTTTTCCTTCACCGTTGCCTGTGATGTGCAAGATAAACTTAGAAAGTACATATGAATTTAAAAAGACCTATTGGTACTAAAAATATATATGTATATAGGTACTAGAGAAAGATAGACTTTAGATTATAATAAATAGATATAAGAAATAATTAGATTATAGATACTTAGAAATACATTATAATATGTACATACATAGATAGATACTGTAAAATCTACGGGCAATAAAAAGCTTTTTTATTTTATTTATTTATTTATTATTGGTACTTGCCCGGATTTGAAACCACGACTTCAAGCACGAGAGTCGAGGTCTTAGCCACTGGGCCACCACGACATGGAGTGTGGTTACAATAATGTTTAAACGATCAGATTTGCAAATTCACTAACTATTCAAATAAATGAGAAAACGGTATTCCGATTTCAAACAATGTAAAATTTTCAGCCCTTTTTTTATCATTAAAAACAAATATAAGAATATTGTTGTGCACTGCAACAACACCTAATTGAGTAAATTAAAGTTTTTTTAATCTTATTTACAGACTTTCGCATGAATATTCCTCAAATTGATAAAAATCACTGACTCATCTCTGATCTTGGTGCTCATCTCTGATCCTAGTGGTATCGGCCGCGACTTACAAGTTGTAGGTCGTGGGTTCGAGCCCAGGTAGGCGCATTAATTTGTGTAAATTATTTCATCACCACTGCTCTCAAAACGGTGAAGGAAAACATCGTGAGGAAACCGGCATGTCCTAGACCAAAAATTCGAAGACATGTGAGATCCACCAACCCGCACTGGGCCCGCGTGGTGGATTACGGCCCATTCCCTCTCACAGAGAGGAGGCCGGTGTCCCAGCAGTGGGAACATTAATAGGCTGATGATGATGATGATGATCTCTGATCATAGACTTCACCAAAGAGCATATATCACAAGTAAAATTTAAAAACCCTCGACACATTACCTTTATAATCTACATAATTTATCTAGTAGGTAATAAACACGCTTCGATCAACAATGCTCGCAATGCAAGTACGAAAATACTCGGATTCAAAGAGTAAAACGCATAACTTTTGAGCGACTTTTAAAGGTTTTAAACTTGAAAACCGTAACGGATTTTCATCAAACATAGCTAAGAACACTTTCGATAAAGTCACCTTTCACACAAAAAAAAAAAACTAAATCAAAATCGTTTCATCCGTTTATGAGTTATGATGCCACAGACTGACACAAGAAGACTCCGATACACACATCAAACTTACAACACACCCCTCTTTTTCCGTCGATGATTAAAAATTATGTTCTTCGTTTGTAATGTAACAACTAGTCACTTGTTTTTTTACTGATAAGTTTGAGATTCCAAATTGTCTTTATATATGGTCTTATTTACAAAAACTGAAACCGCGACGCGACTTCAGCTACCCCGGTATAGTTTTCCCGTAGTGAAGTATTATCTCCCACTTTACGTCTAAGAGAGGTGCGCGTGGAACACAACACGCCGCCATCTCGGGTTCCGATTATAAAAATTAAGCTAACATAACCCATCTTTGCACACAGCACGGCAACGCAACAACCTCGAGCGAGACGTCGGTGGGGACGAACACGGCAACCGCCGCGCCGTCCGCCGGCCCCAGCAAGGCGCCACCTCCAGCAGCCAAGTTCCGCCACGGTCTGCTGCAGCTCATGATACACACGATCGATCCCATGCATGACGGTGAGTTAGGTACGCACGCGGCTTTGCCTACACTTTTACACCTATTTGCTAAGTTATGGTTTGGGTAGTTGGTGATATTTTTGGATTTATGTTCAGTTACAACCCTGAATTCAATAAATACTTCTACCTAAATGCCGAAACACCCCTGAAATTGCATAAAAATAAAATTATAATTGGCTATTTGACAGATATTGCAATAAAATATGGAATGTGTTGGCAATGTTATCTTGTAGGTAAATAAGTACAATTTTTTTTTCGTCAATATATAAAACGTTAATATTTTAATTTTGGAAAACATATTTGCCATTTTTTATCTATGGAATAAATGATCCAAAACGGGGGCGGCCATGATTGATGCATCGTGTGACGTCACATTTTAAACAACAAACAAAGAGTTGTTCGTCGTAGTTCGCGTCTGTTTATTAAGATATGACGTCATAGCCCGAAATGTCACGTGACCTTCTGTTTTCGTACGCCTATCAGATTGTTATGGATTTTTTTTTCTTTTTAATAACGCTATTTTTTTTAAGAAAAAGATATTTGTAAGAGGTATAAAAAAAAAACAATTTTTTACAATACTTTTCTGAAATCTGTCAAATAGCCAATTATGTCATTTGTAAGTAAATGTAATCTGATTGGTTTAAAGGTTGTCCTGAAAAACCAACTCAATAGTTTTTAAACCTTCAGAAACTGCTTTTTTGATTGGTAAAATAAATACCATGACGGCCCTCAAAAAGCGATTTAAAAAAACTTTTTCGTTGAATTGAACTCTTGGAAGTAATTATTATAAAAACGATCTTTCTAAATTAACGGTCAAATAAATCAGTCGGAAAATTCCATATAAAAATTAACATAAGTACCTATAAACCATACCTAGAATCTCACTTGAATATAAAATTCCAATTCACCAATTCCTTACAAAATCCCTAACCTAATTATTCCACAATATTAAATTAAAAAGCCAATTTATCATCAATTACCCAAAGTTAACCTCATAACAACTGCCTTACGTGAGCAAAGTAACGCCACGCGACCATACTTATAAAAACAACAGTCAATTAATAATAAAAAAAACATTTTTCATTCGTGTGCCGCTTGCATTACTCACATAAGTCAGGCAAATTGTTATACCAATATTTTACTAATGGTACAAAAACGGATCCAAACGGGGAACAAAAACGGATTCGAATTACGGGGGCAAAGGAGAAGGCACGTACCTAAGGTTACAAGGAGGTACTCACTGCGCTTTGCAATCACTAATGCTACGACTGCTGACTCCAATGGAACTCTGAAATGGACAAAAACGGAGCCCAAAACATATCTGCAATATTGTTTGGGCCACAATAGGAGCTTGTATCGATGCAAAAATAGAATCATGCTTGATTCGTGTGCTGTTAGAAGCACAAGCATCGATCATACATAATATTGCAATATTGTAAGCTTTTGTATTTCTTGTGTTGTTTTTGTGACTGTTTTCAGGTACCTATTATTAAAAAATACTTCCCTATAATCAATATACATATAATAAATCTGTAGAAAAGTCGTTTTGGTAAACCGAAAATATTTGCTAAAAAATAGCCAGGGTGTTAAAGGATAACCAACAGAACCCATTTCCAGCATTTTTGTCTGTTGATAACTTGTATACATAAACCATTGACATATATATTGACATAAACATTGTGCGTAACTTGAAGTATTACTTAGTTTTTGTTTCATCGAAAGTTGAAATTAAAGTGGTCAAGAAGTAAAATTATCACAACACACGCAATCATTCAGATACTCGGACAGTTGAACTCCGTACTCGATAGGTGGCGTTTTGCATTTGATGTCATTTTCTGAATGGTGGTGTTAAGATTTTACGCGAAACCCTACAAAAAAAATGGTAGGTAGGTAAGTAGGGTACGCAGGAAGGTAGGTAGGGTTGGGTAGGCAGTCAGTTGACGGGAGCGAAGCCGCGGGCACAGCTAGTTATGAATGTTTCACACATCATCAGCCTATTAATGTTCCCACTGCTGGGACACAGGCCTCCTCTCTGTGACAGGGAATGGGCCGTAATCCACCACGCGGGCCCAGTGCGGGTTAGTGGATGTCACATGTCTTCGAATTTTTGGTTCTAGGACATGCCGGTTTCCTCACGATGTTTTTCTTCATTCTTTGTTATGAATGTTTCCATGTTATGAAAGATAGGGATCGTATACAATTTTATGTACAAACCCACAATAAGTTAACGAGAAATTAATCATACCATAACTCATAGACAAGGGGCTTTAGATAAAATGCCCTTATACCAGCGCTAACCGCAGTAAAATGCTTAATTTTGGGTTTGACAAAGAAGATGTGAAGATTTTTCAAGAAATGCACAAGAGTAAAGATAAAGAAGCAGCCTTCATTTTCCTCTAGTAACTCAACCCAAGTTTTTATAACAACAACAAGCGTAAATGTTTTTTGTCCTGTAATTATTTATGTGGTGTACAATAAAGTATATAATGAATAATAAATAAGCGTAAGGTTGAAGAGAGACCTAAAACTTGAACAAAACTAAAGATTTGTAAGTCTTATCTAATTCCGCCTAGCCCGTTTCATCATCGGACTACAAGACCTACGGCGATGCGCTATCGGTACATGATGGACATCCTAACCATTCGCACCAAACGTTTTGGAAATACTTTCATTATGCGTACAGTTAAGGAGTGGAATTCCCTGCCGGAGTCTGTGTTTCCAGATAGCTACAACCTCGGGGTCTTTAAGTCAAGAGTGAATAGGTTATTGCCAGGCAAGCGTGTTACACCGTCGACCACATCATCGCTTACCATCAGGTGAGATAGTGGTCAAGCGCGAGCCTATCAATAATTTAAAAAAAAGACGGGACGATTGACCTATACATCTACTAAACCCAAGTTATTCTTGTTCCTATACCTCAGGAAGTTTCTATATCTTAGGAATAGGATTAAGATCTTATACAGCCATGGTAAATTGCAACGAACCTACCACCATCTATCACATTGATGGATGCAGCCAAGTGTTTGTTCCATATTTGCATACGGCACCGTCTTACGGACCAACCAGGTTTGCGTGAGATTCTTAATCTATGGGCTCACTAGCGGATTTGCACACGTGAGTCTAAGGCTAAAAAGTGAGTCTAGGCTACTGTGCTGAAATATTAGGTTACAAAGAGAATTTAAGGCTTCAAATTTTTACTAACACTTTTCGACACCTAAATGACGGAAGACGAAAATCCAACAAAGTCATAGATTTAGCATTTTTTTTGCTAAACAAAGTAATGATATTTTGGCATTCATTTAAGCTGAAAAACAGTATATCACGGGCATTTAACGCGACATTATTATTTTGATTATTTATTTACCTATTTAACCCGACGCTGACGTTTCGGCCGTGTTGCAACGCGACCGTGGTCCTCATATCATATATTAGTCTATGGGGTAGACTGGTGTCTCGGTGTACTGGCTCCGTTGGGGCAGAAAATTCTTCGTCTACCCTCACATTTCTACACACAACACTGACCGTGTCCTTATTCTGTAAGTTCGCCGACTGCACAAAACGAAGTAATGTTTTTTGAATCACTGGATTCCACGCCGCGGATAATTTGTAACCGTCCGTCATCCCGATTGAACGTTTCGCGTTAAATTCCCGTGATATATTGTTTTTCAATTATGAAACGCGAAAGTTTTAAAGTTAAATACACATTAAGCTAGCGAACAAAAATAGCTTTTTGTCCACGGACAAATTTTTTGGAACACTATTCCTTTGCATTCAGGCCTAGGTACACGTATTTCAATAACATCAGCCCATAAATATCCAATGATACGTAAGATTTTAAAAAATATGTCCATTATCTTGGCTGGACGGATTTTTCAGGCAAAGTTAGGCAATTTTTTTTTTTTTATCATTACGATGTAACTGAATAGTTACTTCATAACAGTCACAATCTAGCATCGAGGCTAATAAGTAACTTAAATTTAACCTAATTTGCTAATAATTTATATGGTAAAGAATGTGTCCATTGGCACTTTTCTTATTGTCTCTATTATGATGGGAAGACACTTAGTTCATGTGTTCTTAAAAGGTAGCACTCACTGCACTTCGTAACACTAATTTCACTCTAAACTAACTCAAAAGGCTTAGTCCTTTTCAGTCTCCTTATTATGTCCGTGGTGTCAAGGAGCTGGATAGCCTCGACATTCACATGTTTATGAAGTCTCTGTTCATGAGCTTCGGCGTATTTTTTTATAACTTTGGCGACGAGGTCCACTCCTAAGTCCCGGTGGATATCCTCGTTTCTAATATACCAGGGAGCGTTTACTATGCTCCGTAGTACCTTGTTTTGAAATCTTTGAATAATTAGTTAGGCAAATTAATAAAAAGTTATTTATACCGTAAAAAGAAATCTTCCTCTTCCATGAAATAGAAGTAAATGCTCTGTTAATAAATAAAACTCTCGCGTCACCTTCTCCATTTACGTTCCATTCTAATCGCACATAGGTCACCGCAAAATCTACAGTCACGCACAATCGTATCAGCGGAACTAATTACAAATAGCGAATATACCAGCTTATCTGTCCATCAGTAGGCAAGATTGACTATCTGTCCATCAGTAAGCAAGATTGCCTGTCGGGCACGCAATGTGAACTTTACCGCAGTACGCCGATGTATGTGAGGTATACTTTGTCTTGTCTTGCAGGTAGGTGATTGTGAGATATACACTTGGTTTGTGTCGCGTTTGACTAATTTTGCAATGGAGAGTTGCAGAGTATTTGATCGAAGTATCTAACATGTTTCTTGTCACAAATAAGACTTTCTGGACATGGTTAATTTTTTTTACCACTCTGTCTCTCAGCGACTTTGCCCTTGTGAGGAAAATTACCTCACGGAATCTTACTACCAGGAAAAAAGAAATCCTATTCTTGTGGTCCATGTGTTCCAAATATCGTCCAAATCGTTCAGCCGTTGAGTTGTGATTTATTAACAAACATTCGAACATATACTTAGTCTTTCAATTTTATTATTAGTAGGATAGAATAAGTTAACAATAAATTTATATCAATCATCATCAATACATATAATAAATCTGTAGAAAAATATTTTTTTTACATCGAAAAAAAATCCAAAAAAAAATTGCCTGGGTGTTAAAGGATAACCAACAGAACCCATTTCTAGCATTTTTGGATTTTTTGTCTGTTTGTCTGTTTACTTGTGCACGCATCACGTTAAATGTACGAAACCAATGTAGATAACTTTTATACATAAAAATTGTGCGTATCTTGAAAAATTACTTAGTTTTTGTTTCATCGCAATCGGTTCACTCTATCAAAAGTTAGATGAATTTAAAGTGTTCAAGAAGTAAAATTATCGCAGCTCACGCAATTCAGTTACTCGGACAGTTGAACTCGCTATTCGATAGATGGCGTTGTGCATTTAAAGTCATTTTCTGAATCGCGGTGTTAAGATTTTACGCGAAAGAATGACACTAGAAAAAAAAATTGGTATGTAGTATGTATATTTTTTAGTTTGTGGAGTAGGCAGGCAGGCTGGTAAGTATGGTAGGGTTGGCAGGCAGATGACGGGAGCGAAGCCGCGGGCACAGCTATAGTATATATATATAAGAGAAAGTATGTATGTATGTTCGTTATAGACTCCGAAACGACTAGACCGATTTCAAAAATTCTTTCACCGTTGGGGAGCTAGAGCTACACTATCCCCGGGTGACATAGGCTAATTTTTATCCCTGTATTCCCACGGGAACGGGAACTACGCGGGTGAAACCGCGAGGCGTCCTCTAGTAACCTATAAATAACGTAGGTGTAGGTATTTGAATCCGAAAATCTTGACGAAGTGCATAAAACGTGGTGTGCAGGTTATTTAAACGCGCCGTTGACGCGCATTTGTAGCGATACAGACGCGATACGTGCGCAAGTCAGTCTGCTCTGTAGGATAAAAGCGCGCCGTCGACGCGCGTTTTAGAAACGCGCGGCGACGGCGCGTTTAAAAAACGTGGTGTGCACAGGCCCGAGCAACTACAGGCAGCGTTTTTAGATTCTATATCAACTACACACCTAAAGTAACCAAGTTAGGAGAAGGTATTAATTATACAGGTATTGAATACTTTTCAAAGCTTATTGCCTACATATTGTGCTGCCAGTGTTACAGTTCGACCTAAATTAAGTTCTGACTACTGCCCAACCTTATAAAGGTTTAGTAAATGCGAAAACCGACTTCATACACGCGACGCGACTTTGTAGCCGTGTTTTACGTAGTGTAACACATATTAATTATTATTATGCTTTTCATCGGCCAATGAGCATTTGGTCAATAATATGAAAGTCGTTACAGGTAGTCCGAACCAGAAAATTTGATACCAGTCTTGCGAAGGAGTATCGTTCCCTTCGTTCGTTTGGTCTCGCACGGGGAAATTTATTTTTATTTTTTATTATTGTTTGTGTTTTTCTTATCTCGTGTCTCCTGTGCGGGTCACAAATAAATATTTTTCTTTCTTTCTTTTCTTTCTTTTCATGATGGTTGAGCTGAGTGGTGCCAATCCATGCACGTTCGTGAAAGGGCGCCATCAGTTGGGACTTAGGATGGGTTATAACTTGGTTGCCTCGGCCTGTTTTTGATTAATTATTGTATTTTGAGGTTGTTTAATTCTCACAAACCTATGTCTAATTTTCCAACAAGAATGATGTAATACTTGTCATTGAAACTTATTGATGGAAAAGAGTGTCCGTGGAGTTTCTTGCACATTCTTCTCCATAGAGACCTACTGGGATAAAATTACCCTATGTCACCCGAGGATAGTGTAGCTTCCCAACGGTGAAAGAATTTTTTAAATCGGGCCAGTAGTTTTAAGTTTATTCGATACATACTAAAATATAAATCTTTCTCCTTTATAATATTATTAAGTACGAGTATAGAAGTATAGATTAATGCCAACGTCTATATTATAAGTCAATATATGCACTCGAATCAACTTCGGATCAGTACAATTAACAGCTAAAGCATTTTTTTTTATTAATCAATGGTTGTTGATATAATGACGACCGATTCCAGTGGAACGGAGGAAGTTTCCTCCTAAAGGGCTAAGAATAGAGCTGTGAAGCTCCTATGTTTAGTTAAGGCGTATATATTCTCCAATGTTAACGCAGTACTGGCCGAGCGCCCGCTCGGAACCAGAATGTCAATATTGATGAGTAGCTATGACACATTGACAAGCACTAGACTTAAAAATGTATTACGCAATGAATATCCCACACTACAGTGTATAGCAATAGTATTTTTTGTATGAGCATAAAAGTATATAATAAGTTACCCGTAGATATTAAGAACCTAAATTAAATTTGTATCTTTAAAAGGAAGCTAAAAGACTTCCTGATTAAAAAGGCATATTACACTGTAAAAGAATTCCTTGAAGAAAAATAATTATTTAATATATTAAAATGATTGTGATACTTAATATAATGTAATTTAAATTAGTATAAGAATTGTATGATATAAAATAAAATGTATGAATAATGATAATTAATATAATGTAAACTATATATGTAACTATAATATTGACTATAAACCATTTAATTTGCAATGCCTTAACAGGCAACTAAGTTCTAAGAACCTACCTTATGTTAACATCTACAAAATTTTTGTACACTTAGTTCGCAATAAAGAATTTGAATTTGAACCTCCGTTTGGACAGTTTTGTTTGCAAAATATTCTTACATTTACATATGCTATTTCAGTCATGAAGAAATTCTAGCCATCAAATTTTTTGTGTACATAGTGTGTATATTTTGTAACATTTAAGTCGTTTTGGAAGAGTATCCAAAAGTAGCGAAAAAATATTATTTTTCATGTTGTTAATTTTTTTTTTAAAGCAAAACTATTTGTTATACGAAAAAACCATGTTTCACAAATAATTTACATGAAACAATAATAAATATACATTTTTTTCAAACCTTTTAACTTAGCCGTTTTTCTAAGGAGTATGCTTTACAAATTTACCCTTTTACGGCACTAAAGCGGTTGTAGGCCCTTAAGTTTAGAGATAAATAAGATAAAGTCGGCGGAGAAGCAATAACTAGCACATTCGAGGATTAGTAAGTTTAATGTACTAAATGTTTCGAATTCATTCGGTACTTTTTCTTACTAAACCCCGCGTGTACTCATTCGTCCATCAAGCAAAAGAAGATGTGAATAGTTTCGTCGCTGGATTGAGTAAGTTCTAATATTTAAGAGTAGTGTTCTGAAATGGTTTCTAAGTAATGTGTACGAACGAACAACTTATGGAAGAACTAACAACTTAACAACAACAACTAACAACTTAACAACCACACAAACAAGAATTTTAACAACTTTGTCTGAAGTATTTTTTAATATTATTTACTAGCTGTTCCCCGCGGCTTCGCTCCCGTGGACCACCCCACATAACCCGTTTTTGGGTTTTTTTTAAATATATTTTTAAATCGGTCCAGTAGTTTCGGAGCCTATTCGGTACAAACAAACAACCAAAAAAAATTTCCTCTTTACTATATTATATATAGTATAGATTCATCTGCCTAGCCTTTTTCCCAACTATATTGGGGTCGGCTTCCAGTCTTACCGGATTCAGCTAAGTACCAGTGTTTTACATGGAGTGACTGCCTATCTGACCTTCACAACCCAGTAACTGGGTAACACGGTACCCCTTGGCAAGACTGGATCCAGATCTCAAGCTTCTGACTACCCGTAACGACTGTCAAAGATCTTCAAATGACAGCCGGGACCAACATCTTAACGTGCTTTCCGAGGCACAGAGGAAACTCGGTATGTTGAAATGGTCACCCATCCACGGACCGACCTCGTCAAGCGTTGCTTAACCTTGATGATCGACCCGTGCGGCTATTATTATTTAGCCACGAGCTCCACTATAGATTATTATTTTTACATTATATATAGTATAGATTTATTCAATCAAAGAGAACCAAAATGTCTCGTCGGCTATTGCTGGAGTTTTTATTGAAAAGTTTCCATACAAACCAAGTGTATCAGTGATTTTCACCGTTTACTTATAGAAATTGACAGCAGATTATTCTGACTATGGCTTTTTACAGCCGTTACTTGTGCTCAGCGCACATTTTACGTAATTATCTCTCTCATTCAACACATCTCCAGTTGCTGCCGGGAACGACGAGTCCTTGTTCTTTTATAGAAAGGAGAATGAAACTTGGGCCCCTTTGAAAAAATGGTTGTATATTGATGAATTTGGTTGTATATTGTAGAAAAAACACGTTGTATTCATAATTAGAAAACATTTTTTATTTATTTTGCGGGGTTCACGAGAAATAACGATGTTTCTGCTCTTGAAATGAACCCTTATTAGAATGCAATAAGGTGCATACAAATGTCCAAGTGAAGAAACCTGATCTGTTGTTGACTGTACATAAAAAGTAAAGGACACGAATGGAAAAAAACACAAAAAATAAATCTTATTTTTGGATAATATTGAAATCGCAGACACGATACCTCATAAGGGGCCTGTGTATGGGCAATCTCCTTTTAGTAATTAAGAAATGTTTTGTGACACTATATTCATGAAGTACTGCCTCGTTGCTCTAGTTTTGCATGAGCTACTACTGAGCAAGAAGTCCAAGATTCGATGCCCGGGTTGGGTAGTGTCATTGGGTTTTGCCATAGGAAATTTCTCAGTTGTTGTAATTGTTTTTATCTTTTTAAGGTTCCGTATCCAAAGGGTTAAAACGGGACCCTATTATTTGTACCTACATTGTATCTTTTTAGGGTTCCGTACCCAAAGTGTAAAAACGGGACCCTATTACTAAGACTCCGCGTTCCTTCTGTCTGTCTGTCTGTCACCAGGCTGTATCTCATGAACCGTGATAACTAGACAGTTGAAATTTTCACAGATAATGTATTTCTGTCAAAGTCAAATGTATTTATTCAATTAGGCCACTAAGCGGCACTTTTGAACGTTAACAATTAAAATTTACAAGTAATAAAAATATATTCTACCGTGCATTCGGAAAAGTAGCTTGTTATGGAGAAGAATGCACAAGAAACTCCAACTCCAAACTGTTGCCACTATAACAACAAATACTAAAAACGGAATAAAATAAATATTTAAGTGGGGCTCCCTTACAACAAACGCCGTTTTGCCGTTTTTTGCGATAGTGGTACGGAACCCTTCGTGCGCGAGTCCGACTCGCACTTGGCCAGTTTTTATTTTATTTATTTTTCTTTTGGACGTCGCACAGTGGTGCAGGTAGTACGGGCATGCGGAAATATTATTTTTAAATGAAAAGACGTTGCGTTTCTTTATAATACATTATTAAAATGATATAATGAATGTACCAGTATACAAAGAGAAAGATATAATACGTATTTTTTTAAAATTAACATCACATCTTCATCATATTTTTTCACATGAATTCAATTATAAATATGATGCAAAATATACAGTCTTTAAGCATTTCTATATAAATAAATATTAATAATTTAAATATTAAATAGAGAAGACATAGTTTTAATGTTTTTTTAGTTATAATGCAATTTTTCTTACTTACAGAGCGTCATTAGTTAAGCACCTGGTATTTCCAAGATCGCAGGTTATCGCAGTCAAAACTGATGTATTCTTAATCTATAGGGTCTAATTAATCTACGAAATTATATTATTACGCATCGGTCGATAACGGAGATTAGTTATGATCTCATGATTGAAAACAAAAGGTACCAAATGACCTTCTTCACTAAAAATGTAATTGCAAGTAATTATCATTATATCATAACATTATGTTTATGTATTTTATTAATACACACAATAAACTTATGACTAAACTAAAAATAAAAGTTGACAATTATAGTATTTAGGTTTTATTCATACTTGAAATAACAATATTTTTTGCACGATTTTTGTTAATTCTAGATCACCCTACTTTGGTATCATATAATTAAATACTGTATAATTATTTACCCGTATTAATTTTAAGACTTGTTTCTACTAACATTCTAGTATGTGTGTACCAAATTGTAGACATTTTAAACAAGGTCGAAACAAAGTACTTTTTTCCGCCCCTGAACCAGTGTGCGTCGTGTCGTGCCATCACAAATCGCGGGATATATTACAAGTCTGTTCGCACCGTTACTGTCCTGTTGTTACAGTTTTAGCATACACCTGCGCTCATTTGCTGTACTCCTAGTAGGTAAGAGGTAGGGTCACCACGCCTCTCTAATTTTACCCGCAAAGTTATTTTGATTTAGGTGTGATGTTTTTTTTTAGTTTGACGTAGGCTGTTACTATATATATATATGCCGTCACTAGGTACGCATATAATCTCTTAATGCAAACCTCAGTGTAGCAGAGTATAAAAAAATAAAAATTACTATTATAATGTTTCAACTGTCTAGCTATCACGGTTTATGAGATACATCCTAGTGATGGACAGACAGAAAGACAGACGGACAATGGAGTCTTAGTAATAGGGTCTTGTTTTACCCTTTGGGTACGGAACCCTAAAAATATATATTTGTCGGAGGAAGGTATATCATTAATGATCAGGAACAAAGAAATATCGCTTGTAAACTTATTAATTCAGTTTTGTTTAATTGGCAACATTTAGCCTACGATTCAATGTCAGTTCGATTTTATTCGATTGACAACACTTTATTTTGCTTATGTCAAAATACTCGATTTGGATTGGATGTTATAAGCGGTAATTTGCCGGATGAGTTCTTGAGCCAATAAAAAGCAGGGGTGCCGATTCAGACACCCTGAGCGAGGTTCTCCCGCCATGTTTTGTCGTGAAGTGAGAAAAAGAAAGGAACGCGCGGGCGGTTTGCAAAGTTGAAAAAGAGTTGTGAGGAAAATAGTGGAGGCCTAAAGTGGCGTGTATAAACTTGAAAAGTGTGTTTTGTTGAGAGAAAGCGAAACGATAGGTGGCCGAATTCGCTGCTTTGATAAAATTGGAACAAGGACTATCTCCAAGACGGCATAAGTTACCTGCTTTGCGCATGCATACCTACGAAAGCCCACAAGATCGAGGGTTTATCCAAGATAGCCCTCCTATTTGTGACATATTAAAATCTCAAGCATCTCAGGCTTTATACAGCCAAAACTCGATTTTTCGTACTGAAACCTGACTGTTTTCTGCCGCAGTCTTACCACCACCAGCAGCAGTACTAATTCTGACACTAACATCTGACACTAATTGTTAGACTACACTCACTTAAACGAATTTCGGAAAACAGGATAGGAGAGTAAGATGCCACCTCAATTCAAATAATACTGACACAAATTTGGACCCCAGTAACATGAAATAAGAATAGAAAGATGGCGAGATGATGTTGTAAGACATACTCCTAGAAAAAAAACCTATAATCCTAGAATAAACAAATGGATATGACCTCAAATTTCGTCAACACCCAATTTGAACAGTCCTTAACAATAACAGATCCACACCCCACACTTCCATAAAATCTTAAATAATATTATGACCAATGCAAAATGTATCTTCAAATAATATAATTAATATGATCCTTATTAGACAACGCGTGTCGATATAGACACAGACTCCGAAAACGGTCGGTATACACGGACAGGGCTGGCAGGCGTTCGGATAAACACAACCCTTTTAAGTAAGTAATCATTTATTTGCACAAACATGAGTACAGTACACACAACAAATAATTGTCAATATGTAAGGCATGTTAAAAATTATAAAAATACAGCG
Source organism: Orthosia incerta (assembly GCA_948252205.1). Classification (NCBI taxonomy): domain Eukaryota; kingdom Metazoa; phylum Arthropoda; class Insecta; order Lepidoptera; family Noctuidae; genus Orthosia; species Orthosia incerta. The sequence goes on along the minus strand of OX411745.1, from coordinate 5,219,605 downwards.
CGTCATGTTTGCCTTAGATGGCATGCAAATATTTATAATAGAATACAAATCAAAATAATTAATCTAAAATATCATGTCATATACTCAAATGATTTTAAAATGTCGTGTAAATGTTAAAATAATCATTCTAGAATGTCAAAATAGAAATATTAAAAATGTCAAGATATTAAATTAAATCATAATAATAAAATATACAAGTTTGTCATATTGAGCCAAATTATTATGAATATGTAAAAATAATAATAATAAATTTTTGTTCAAGAATGTCAGAATAAAACTATAAAAATGTCAACATAAAAAATAACAAACCAAACTAAAAAATTACAAGTCCAGCATTAAATTATTAAAAATGTCAAAAATATAAATTAGTACAAAACTTATTAATATTTCTCATTTAAAAACTCATTTATATTATAATAAGCCTTATCTGCTAAGAAATCTTTAACTTTTTTTTTTAATGCTAGATTATTCAACTGCTTCCAGCTTTTAGGAAATTTATTGTAAATTTCTGGAGCCATGCAAAAGACACTTTTACGCATAAGTGCCGTTTTGTGCTGATGTTGACAAATTTGAGTATTGTCACGTCTGTTTCTGGGGAATTGATCTGCCATGCGAGAAAATAAATGCGGATTAGCTCTCAAGAACATGGCATTTTCTAATATGTAAAGGCATGATAATACCTTCATAGCTTTTTACCCGACTGCCGAAGGAGGGTAATATGTTTATCAGTCTATGTAAGTATGTATGTTTGTTCCTATGTGGCATTCTTAAGTACCAAACGCGATGGCCGATTTTGATGATTCTTACGTCAATCGATTCGTCTTAACCTTGCGAGTGTGACTGGCTACATTAATATGGGAAAACAGAAAAATGGCGGATTTTGGGCGCCATATTGTGGAGATTTTTTCAAAAAACCCGAAATTGAAGTTATTTTTCACTTTGTAGTGTTTTTTTTTGTGTTTAATTATAATCGTATTATTATTATACTTATGTTTGCATGTTATTTATTATGTTAATTTAATGTATTTAATCTAATCTTAGTGTTTACTTTTAATGTTAATGTTATGTTTTATGATGTAAAAATTTCGAACACAATGTATATTGTATCTGAATAAATTGAATTGAATTGAATTGAATTTTTAAGTCGTTTGTATTTTTTTTTTTATGTTTTTTATTTGTCACTTTTTAGTTGTATATAGTGGACAAGTTCTAAAGTAAGGTACCTGTAATACCCACAGTGATGCCAGAACAGATTACCCGAATAACATGTAACTTGAACATAACCGTTGGAATGATAGTGTGCAAGGTGAACTGTGCACATCTACAAACCCGTTTAGAGCATACTGGGGTGATGGTATGTTATGCAATGGTGTAAACAATAAACAGACGTGCGATTACAGATATCCCGCTAGATTTGCCGTCATTTATTGAAGAGTTCTGTTGTCTATCTCCGAAGTTCTTCATCAGATGTTTACCAAATTTAAAAGGGACCATTTGGGAATAAACTACTTTCGAAAAAAAAAAGAATTTTGTGAATCCGTTTATATATAACGGAGTTATGCCCGAACATACATAACACATTGAGAAACTCCTCTTTTTTGGAATGTCTGTAAAAAACAGCACCGATTCGTGGCTTGCGCATCGGAAAGCCAACTTCAGGGTGGCCCAGAAGTTTGGCGAGAACTATATTTCCATGGTCTAATTGTCAGTACCTTAAGGCGCCGATTCCCTTGAGTAGCTGATTTTAAAATGAGAATCACGTCTAAATGGCTAGTCGTAATTCTTTGAAAAAAATATATATTATATTAGACTATTTCCTTAATAATTTGATCTAAGCAAATTTTGAGTTATATTTGTATAACATAGTGTAATTAATTTGTAAAGTTATGTCTAAAACAGACAAAAATCACACCAAAACCGCTGAGCGTATTGTAATGAAATTGACACCATCTAAAAGACAATTTAATTATCTACATTTTGATCTGAAGCTTTTTTTTTTAAAGTCATAGAATAATAAGAAAAGTACAAAAACTACTAAATTTTGGGTCGCGCGGGTGTGAGACGAGTGTGCGTTTTGTTCCCTCAAGGTCGTTGGCGTTAGTCGTCGTCTTAATCTATGAGTATTAATAGAGGTTTCTCACACATAAGTCTTGGCTTCTGTTCTGTTCGGTTTCCCGCTGTTAGCACGGGGCAACCCTATTACGAGTAAGCTTTGTTGACCCCACCTTGACCGAAAAGGCGTTAAGGTATCGATTCAACTGTTTTCGTAGGGCACATAAACACTCGGTGTTAGTAACACTTTGCTCGGGCTCATTCTACAACACTATGATATTGTCTTATAGTATTTTGTTTGTGTAGGTATCTTTTCTCTGGCGACTTAACGTTATACAAGGTGGACCAAAAGAAATCACCCTATTGCAAGATACTCTCATTTTTGTAAATGGCCGCCAATGCCAAATCTGTTTTGACTTAAGTGGACTAGACAGGTGCAGAATACAAGTGAATAAGCCATGGAGCGATACACTCCCCAAGAACGCGGATTAATTGTGTCTATTTTTTTGACGATTTTTCGACCAAAATCATAATGAGCGATGAGGCTCATTTCCACCTCAGCGGATTCGTGAACAAGCAAAACTATCGCTTCTGGGGCACCGAAAATCCACGAGTGATGCACGAGGAGCCATTATACCCGCTGAAAGTGACTGCATGGTGCGCTGTTCACGCTGGAGGAGTCATCGGGCCATTTTTTTTCGAGAATGCCGCTGGCCAAACGACAACAGTGGACGGTGCCGCAATTGGACGAATTAGGACTGAGGGACATGTGGTTCCAAGAGGACGGAGCAACGGCACACACTGCGCGAGCCACAACCGATATTCTGAAGGCAGCGTTCCCGGGTCGCCTCATCTCTCGTTTTGGCTATTTGCACTGGCCCGCAAGATCACCCGATTTAAGCGTTCCAGACTTTTTTTGTGGGGTTTTTTGAAGTCCCATGTTTACGTGAACAAGCCCGAGACTCTGGAAGCCCTCAACTACAACATCCGACACGAGTGCGAGAATCTGTCGCCCGAAGTTCTCGCCGAAGTGATGAAAAATGCCATAAAACGAGCCCGTATGTTAAGCAATTGTGACGGCGCCCATTTGGCCGATATAATCTTCTCGACTGGACCAATAAAATTCTAAAGGTTCAAAATAAACATAATCAAAAAACAGAATCTATATTTTTCATTTAGAAATAAAAGAGAGCCAAACAACATCGGATGACTTCTTTTGGCCCACCTTGTATAATAAGGTAAATTATGTATTAGTGTCTGTCTTAGAAATAATGGTCATGATTGTAACTCTGCCCTCGAATTCTTGTTATTTATTCTCTTAATTTAAGCTCCATATTTACTATTCAATTTTCAAATTATCCCTAAAGTAGTTTATAATGGATAAATTCCATGGTACTTTCCTCGATGCAAGCATATTTTAGCAAGGTTTTTTTGTTACCCATTAACGCACACTAACTCTAACACGGGACGTAAATTACCTTAAAGTTCAATATCCAAATGAAATTGCATAAGATAATGACTGTCCAATATACTGGCCACATTGCATCCTATAAAGGGTTCATCTAGATTAATAACTTTTTGAACAGTTAAATAAATATCAAAAACACACACCAAACGAAAAACAACAACGTTCTTTAAATTCATAGATACAACACTTTTCGTATAGTTACAGAATGGCCCTTCTATACTCCAATATGTTTACCTACCGCCACTAAAACCTATGTTATTATTGTTCCCCGCACAACATCTTCTTATTAAATTGATGGCACAGGAATAAAAGCGATGCTTCGCTTCTTCGAAAGTAATATCAGGACCTTCCACAGAGAACGGAATTTACTAGAGACGACACTACTATTTGTAGCGCATTCGTGCCAGTAAAATGTGAGCTGAGTTCTGAGTACAAATTTTGGCAGACATAATCATAGACAGAATTGGGAATAGTCACATACTTTTTTTCTTGGCTAAATAATTTGCTTGTTAGCTCTGGTAAAAAAAATAGGAAATAAGTTTAAAAAATATTTTCGAAGACGAAGTTTGAAAGCTTCTAAGGTGCTAATTAGAAAAAGAAGTCCGGTATAGACTCAAAGGTACTCGTAGTATGCCGTCCAAACACGCTGCCATAGAAAACAATTCCTAATATAATTGCTTAAAATGGTTGTATCTCGTACATGTTTCAATAAATTTTGACTCTGTTTCCACAGTTAGTATTTAATGTCAGTATACTTATCGATATCGACTTAGTGGTCATGGCTGAGACCATGGAGGACCTCACTACAATGCTCGATGACCTCAGTAGAGCTGCCGAAAGAGTGGGTCTAAAATGAACATGAACAAAACCAAGGTGATGTTGAATGCCCATGTTACACCTACTCCTATCAAGGTCGGAACTCTGCACTCGAAGTTGTGGACGACTATGTTTACCTGGGACAAACGATCCAGTTGGGTAGGGCCAACTTCGAGTAAGAGGTCAACCATCGAATCCGACTCGACTGGGCAGCGTTCGGGAAGTTTCGAGGTATCTTCTCGTCCAACTTACCACAGTGTCTCAAGACGAAAGTGACCAGTGTGTGCTGCCAGTTATGAGACGTGGTCACTCGCAAAGGGGCCTCATCAAAAAGCTCACAGTCACCCAAAGGACAAAGGAGAGGGCTATGCTCGGAGTATCCCTGCGTGATCGAATCAGAAATGTAGAGATCTGCAATAGAACCAGGGTTACCGACATAGCCCGAAGAATTGCCAAACTTAAGTGGCAGTGGGCAGGGCACATTGCTCGCAGAACGGATGGCCGATGGGGCTGAAAAGTTCTGGAGTGGCGACCGCGAATCGGAAAACTGCGTGGGAAGGCCTCCCACCAGGTGGACCAATGACCTGATGAAATTTTCGGGGATCCGTTGGATGCGGGACGCACGGGACCGATCAATGTGGCAACGCTTGTGGGAGGCCTAAGTCCAGCTGTGGACGACTTTCGGCTGGTATGATAATGATGATGATATTTATAGATGGGTCACATAACATTTTATTTTTCATGCTTACTCCCTATTGCCACGGGCCGTCAATTTCTAACACTCACTGACACGCTTGTTTTGGATGGAAAGTTTTGACGATGCTTTAGCACTGGCCGCCGAGACGACTCCGTGCTCTGTGGTGTTCTGAAATATTGTGACAATAGAATTGTTTTGTTATTTTGTATAACTCTTTATTTTTTTATTAAGTTAGTTAGCAGTGCGGTTTACACATTGTTTTGTTAGATAAACTAAATTATGTTTGCAATAGAGAAAGTTTTATACCTATAGTGCAACGGACAGGGATCCAAACTTAAGACTTTACACTCGCCAATTTGTTGTCATAGTGTTATTGCTTCATCACCAATGCTCTCAAAACGGTGCAGGAAAATACAACCACAGAGAGAAGGCTTGTGTCTATCGACCACACAGGGGCTGTGTGGTCGCTGCCTGTGTCCCAGCAGTGGGAACATTAACATGCTGATGAGTGTTATTGCCGTTTGGCCATCTTTGTCCCCAGTCCGGAGGTGCTGTTGTGTCATAATATTTTTTTTTATTATTAGACCTAGCTTGAACTTCTTTACATATACTTATACCTTCTTTACTTATACCTTCCTTTGCTTGAATATTATATTCACTATATCCACTACTATACCAACTACACTAAACAAAATAACCCTTTGTTTTTATATCTGAACTTTTAAACCCTCATTTAACTATTTATGTTAACTAATTTTATTTTTTTTAACCGACTTTCGAAAAAGGAGGAGGTTCTATGTTCGACTTCTTGTAAGTTTTTTTTTTTTTTTATGTATGTTCACCGATATCTCCGTCAATTGTGGACCGATTTTGAAAATTTTGTTTGAAAGAGTATATTCCGAAATTGGTCCCATTTTAATTTGGTGAACATCTGATGAAGAACTTCGAAGATATACAACAGAACTCTTCAATAAATAACGGAAAATCTCTCGGAACTGCTGCAATCGCGTGTCTGTTTATTGTTTATACCATTTCATACCATAACATCACGCCAGTACGCTCTTAAGGGGTAAGCAGATCTCTCATATGATCAGTTTTGTTCAAGTTTTATGATATTCGGGTAATCTATTCTGGCGTTATAGGACACTTACTAAAAAACTTGCCTATTAGGTAGGTACAACTAAAAAGTGAAAAATAAAAAACTTTTTTACAAAAAAATACTACCGACTTCCGAATAAGAAAACTACAAAGTGAAAAATAACTTTATTTTTGGAAGTAACGTACACCGTTACGCAAAAAAATGGTACCTACGAAAGACACCGACTTCCAAAAATAAAGTTATTTTTCACTTTGTAGTTTTCTTATTTGGAAGTCGGTAGTATTTTTTTGTAAAAAAGTTTGTTATATTCTGAAATAAAAAACTGTTCGCTCCGTCACTTGCCACTAAGGTTTCATTGGTTCGGAATGACCCAATCGACACCGGCTATCGCTGAAAACCGGCGCTGTGGCTCTGTCTCGCACACGAGTCCCAGCATTATGCTGAGCCATGACCGTTTTGCGTAGTTGTGACGCATACTTTGTAATGATTGTATTTGAGTTTTTTTTTTATGGTATGCGTCGTGCCTGGCGAATAAACATTTATTCTTTTCTTTCTTTTTAACACGCTTTTATTAGCTTGGTATGTATGTATCTATGTATCAATGTATCAATGTATCAATGTAACAATGTATCAATGTAACGGAATCTTTGAACGTGATTTTCACCCACTTCAAAACCTTGGATTGATTTGAAACTTTGCACACTTATCAAGGACCGATGACAATGCAATAATTTAAACAGTTTGTCCCATTATCCTTACCAATAAAGCGTGTTTTTTAGTTTTTAGAACTACAATTTATTTAACAACACGTCTGTATTGACCTCAAGGTTCGGCAGAGTTGTAAATGCACGCACATTCTGTTTCTTTGGGAAATTAACGCTTTTATTGTCTTCTACTTATTAAGACAAGACAGTGCTGCCGGGATGAAAAGTATTGTGATTGATTATCAAATATATAAACATACTGATTTTCACATTTATGACAAACTTACTCTTATAATATTTAGCAGCAAATATTATGGTATAGGAAGGATTCAACAGAGTCGCTCTATCCATTTGGGATATCCTGTTATGATAGTTTATCTTGATGTTAAATAATAATAATGATAAATAATAAAAGTTTATTCAGGAATAAAGAAAGGTAAAGTACAGTTTCAATCTTAGATAACTAATCATCATCATCATCATTTCAGCCGAAAGACGTCCACTGCTGGACATAGGCCTCCCCCAGGAGTCGCCACATTGACCGCCGTAGATAACTAATCATCATCATAGCCTAGCCTTTGCCCAACTATATTGGAGTCGGCTTCCAGTCTTACCGGATTCAGCTAAGTACCAGTGTTTTACATGGAGCGACTGCCTATCTGACCTCCACAACCCAGTAACTGGGTAAACACGGTACCCCTTGGAAAGACTGGTGTCAGATCTCAAGCTTCTGACTACCCGTAACGACTGTCAAAGATCTTCAAATAACAGCCGGGACCAACGGCTTAACCTGCTTTCCGAGGCACGGAGGAAACTCGGTATGTTGAGATGGTCACCCATCCACGGACCGACCTCGTCAAGCGTTGCTTAACCTTGATGATCGACCCGTGCGGCTGTTATTATTAAGCCACGAGCTTCTCCCGTAGATAACTAATCTATACTAATATTATAAAGAGGAAAGATTTTTTTATTTGTTTGTTGGTTTGTTTGTACCGAATAGGCTCCGAAACTACTGAACCGATTTAAAAAATTCTTTACACCTATGGCAAGCTACATTATTCCCGAGTAACAGTTTTTTAATCCTCAAAACGGTTCCTGTGGGGTGGTCCACGGGAGCGAAGCCGCGGGCAACAGCTAGTGTAGGTATAATAATGTAAGATACCCTGTACTAGGTAATCCTGTATCACAGGCTGTAGGAGCTCTAAAACAATGCTTATCGTAAGACAATAAAATTTAAACAATATTTAACATAAGAAGTCTAATAATAGTGGCAAGATTTTGTAAATAAAAAGCATATAAATATTTGAAACGTAAATTAAGAATATGAAGAAAAGACCATAGAGGTAACAGCTTAGCTATCTGCCCAAATGCTTCTCATAATGCAGATAATGTATCTCAGTTAATGCCAGTTACGCGTAGGTAATGTTAAACTGCGCTCAATTCCACTAGGCGGCAGATTACAGCGAGGCCCGAACAGCTGTGTGTCCTGCCGATAAGCTAACGACCTATCAATACTAAGTGCACTATTTCTGGTCATATGTGGTCTTAGTCCCATGAGTTACGGTTTCAAATTGGACGTTCAGAATCGGATAGGGAATATGCACCACTTCATTAGTTTGATTATAGATGTTGTGTTGTTTTACAGTCTAACTAAACATGGACGAAACCACAGATAATATAATACTAGCATACAGATGCCTCATCCCATACAAAGAAACCGTGCCGACGTAACGAGCGTTTTTTGTCTGATTAAACCGATTATGTTTTGTCCATCAATGGCATTCGGTTCCGTTCCAGAGCGATAGATAGATGGCGTTAGCAGCAACTTGCAAGTAAAAGGGTTTACTCGGTTCGTGATTTTTTTCTTTAAATACAGTGAAGGTTTGTTTTATAGTATTTTTTGCACATTTTAATAGTTTCTTTGCACCAAAATTTGTTACAATACAAATTTAAACAATCGAGTGGAATGCCTCAGAAATTTAAAACCGCGCCATCTATTGGTATCAATTTTAAATAATCCGTTCAAATAATCTTTGAAATGTGAATTAAGAGCCCAATATTCCATAATTTTGTGCTTAGGAGTGTTGATTAAACAAGAACATACAATTTTTATATTCAATTCCAGAAAGTGTTAATTTTACACACATTCAATAACAGATCGGTGTATATCGCGCCATCTAGTGAGATTTATTTGAACCGAATTTTCTTTCTTAGCACTGAGACTCTGTGAAGAAACCAATAACGTTAACGATCTTGAGTAGACTGCCTCGTTGGTCTAGTCGTTGCAAGTGCTTCTGATGAAAATTAGGTCATGAGTTTGATTCCTGGTATGTGCAAAGAGTTATTGGGTTTATCCATGTATAATTCCTCAGTAGCTACCCGGAGTCTGGATTTATGTCCCGGTTGTTCGTAATTTGTAATATGGGGCAATTGGCTTGCATAATAATAATAAGCCTTTATTATTTCCCATCCATAGAGTTTACATGTATGTACGTATGTATTAATATTTAGTTCTTCATTTTAGGTTCCGTAATCAACAAGAAACCCTTACAGTTTCGCCATGTCCGTCTGTCCATCCTTCCGTCCGTCCACAGCTCAGCTCAGAGACTAGAAACTAGTACTAGAAAACTATAATTTGGCATGGATATCCATATAAATCACACCGACAAAGTAATAAAATAAAACAACGACAAAAATAAAATATGGTACCAAAATTTAACTTAACTTTTGTATAACCTGTATGTAAAGTATGTATGGTTATATGTATGATTGGATAGGCCATTAAAAAAATATTATGGGTCTCTTATATGGGACAATCCCAAACCACTGCAACTCCTGAAAGCCAGAATCAACAGTGGCGACCACCAGAAAAGCGCCGAGGCAATGAAGCTCGATGAAGTCCCGGAGAATGAATTTAACTGTCTGGATCCAAGGCGAAAATAATCAAAAAAGAATAACGGAGGAGTAGGAAAATTTTCAAATTTCCACTTCCCTACATATCAAGCAGGAGACAGAACAAACAAAGGCCAATAGGCACAAAGGGTCGTTAACTACTGGGATAAGCGCAGTTGCCTAGCACCACGGATACAAATTAGCATTAATATTAATGGGTCCTAACTTTGTGAGCTGCTATATTTGTTGCCAATAATAAGTATGACAAAAACGCTTGATCGCACGGAAATTTGTTCTAGTTTCCACAAGGTCCGTATAGACACTAGAATTTATCCAAACACGGTTTATTTACTGTTAAATTACAGAGCGGTTTTTCAATTTTGTTTTTACAAAACACTATTTAGTAAATTCGCACCCTACACACACACATACACTTACTAAATATTGTTTTAGATAGACAAAATTGAAAAACCGCTCTGAAATTTAACAGTATATAAACCGAGTTTGAACTTATTCTAGAGACATTTTTTTAAGTATCACAAACGAAAAACATTCTGAGATATTGATAATATATAAACATTTATCTTCCATCCTACTATTAATAAAGAATCCCAAACAACATCAACCTAAGGACTATATTCTTATTTTCCCCGAAGCCCATAAGCCCTGGCACTTTAAAATTCCCCTGTCGAAGTGCCGATAAGTCGGCCGAAGAAGTGTCTTTCCCCTTTTGACAAGGGCTGACGTAGGTTAAAAAATATACGCATAAGTAAACGTG